>CM035155.1:97705451-97820451 GCA_020205615.1 Panax quinquefolius
ATAAAACTCCCCCATGACATTCCAGATTAGTATAGAACTGTTGAACTAATCTGGGATATGCAATAGAAAGAGAAAAGAGCATGGAAGAGATACCACAAGATTCAAACAGAATTTTCAAATGAGACTCTTGATAACATATTTGATCTACTGATTTTTCATAAACCAACTGTTTGGGAAAAATAACTATTTTAAAACGCACCTCATACGCATTACTTCGAAAGAAGTTGTCAGGCAGATCAGAGGAAAGGTTAGGTTTTACCGAAATCGGTGGAGGTGTAACCCCTGGCTTAAAAGATGGAGTCGTTGGCTAACGTCGTCGAGAGGGTCCAGATGATTTTAAGAAGAAGGATTGAAAGTGGACTCGTCAGAAGACGAAGAGTCCACGTACTCTGTTTCCTCAGACACAACCTTCTTCAGTTTTCGTTGCTTGCGAGATTGTCCGGTGATGATTGGGGAAGAAGCTGCTGTTATGCATTCGATCATCGGAATCCATCATCGAGCGTTTATGTGAGGTAAGGTTAGAATAGATAAAAGTATAAGAAAAGAGAAGAAAACAAAACCAGGAGTTAGAAAGGGTTTGAGAATATGAGAAGTGATGAATATAGAATGAGATTTTAAAAAGAACTATTGCCTACACTCCCATCTACTTATGTCTTCCAATAAACTCAGTCGTCTAGTCATTTTAATCTTCAAGAACCATTATGAGATGCATGTACGCATACGTCTCCCAAGAAACCCTTCTTCTGTCCAGTCTTTTTGGTTTTCAAAAAAAATTATGATAGACTCCTTGATTCTCGCGTCCATGAATTAAGGAATTTAAGTAAGCAATCGAAAACATAATTATCCTAATTTATCGATTAATGAGATATACATGTATAATAGGATAATCAATAATAACGATAACAATAAAAAAAAATTATGCGAGACACATCCCAAGTTCTCTTCTCAACATACAAAATCTATCTTCACTTAATGGTTTAGTAAAATATATGCAATTTGATTTTCGGTTGGAATAAAAATCAATTTAATTAAACCTTTTGACACATTATCTCTTAAAAAATGATGTCTAACTTCTATGTGCTTTTTGTTCGTGAATGTAACACGTGATTTTTAGATATATCTATATAACTAGAATTATCACAATAAATAGGCACACAATCACATAATATATCAAAATCACATAGAGTTTGTCGCATCCATAATATCGAGAAGCAACAACTTCTGCGACTAGGTATTCACCCTCGATGAGTTGAAAAGAGCCACCGAGGTTTGCTTTTTACTATGCCATGACACGAGACTTTGTCCCAAGAAAGTACAAGCACAACTCGTACTTTTTCTATCAATTTGACATCCTACATATTCAGCATCTGAATAACCTATTAGTTCAAAGTGATTGGAAATTGGATAAAATAACCCTAAATTAATAGTACCACTTAAATATTTCAAGATTCTTTTAACAACATTTAAGTGTGATTCTTTAGGTTTTGCTTGAAATCTTGTACACAGACAAACACTATACATTATATCGAGGTCTAGAAGCGGTTAAATATAACAAAGCATCCAATCATACCTCGATATTTTGTTATATCAACATCAATACCTTTTCATCGGTGGTGAGCTTTATTGATGTGCTCGTGGGTGTACCTTTTGAGTTAGATCCTTCAAAGCCAAATCGCTTGAGTAATTCTTTTGTGTATTTGGTTTGATGGATGTAAATTCAAATCCTTTGTTTGCTTGATTTGAAGTCCCAAAAAGTAGTTGAGTTCTCCCATTAAGCTCATATCAAATTCTTTATGCATGCACTTGGAAAACCACTCACAAAGATGATCATTAGTAGCACAAAAAATTATATCATCTATATATATTTGAACAATAATGATATCTATATTTTATGCTTAATAAATAATGTAGAATCTATTTTACCTCTAATAAATCCATTTGATAAGAGATACTTACTTAACCTTTTCGTATTTCACGCTCTTGGAGCTTTTTTCAAGCCATAAAGAGCTTTCTTTAATTTGTAGACATGATTAGGATACTTTTCATGCTCGAATCCGGGAGGTTGTTTTACATATACCTCTTCATTAATGTATCCATTGAGGAAAGCACTCTTACGTCCATTTGATACAAGTTTAACTTTTTTGTAGCATGCAAAATGCAAACAAAATTGGATTGATTCTAACCTAGCCTTTGGTGCATAGGTTTCTTCATAGTCGATCCCTCTTGTTGGTTATACCCTTGGGCTACTAGCCTTGCTTTGTTACGAGTGATTGTTCCGTGCTCATCAAGCTTGTTTTTGAATACCCATTTTGTACCAATGATGGAAGCATCTTTTGGAGGAGGCATAAGTTCCCATACTTGGCATCTCTCAAATTGTTGAAGTTCTTCTTGCATTGCCAATAACCAATTTTCATCAAGGACTGCATCCTTTGCATTCTTTGGCTCAACCTATGACAAAAATGCAGAGAATGCACAATGATTTTGTAAACCTCTTCGTGTGGTTACACCTTTGTTGATATCTCCAATGATATTCTCCGGAGGATGATTCTTGACATATCTAGCTATTTTTGGCATTTGAATATCATGTAAAACTTCCTCTTGATCATGAGACTCATCTTCAGCATCTTGCAAATTTTCAGGTTCACGTTCCTGCTGGTTGTCCATTTCAGTTTCCTGAAACTGTTCATTAGGTCTCCTGTTTTGTTCTTCTCAGTTTACTGGAATTCTGACTGTCTCTAAATTTCCTGCATCATCTTCACTTTCTTTTGGAAGATCATTGTTAGTCTCATTGAAAGTGATATGAACATATTCTTCTACACATGACTTTCTAATATTGAAAATACGATAAGCCTTACTATTTTGAGAATAACCAATGAAAATTCCTTCATATGACTTAGCATCAAATTTTCCCAAATTATCACTTGTATTTAAGATGAAATATTTAGAACCAAATACTTTGAAATAACTTATGTTTGGAATTTTATTATTTAGAAGCTCATAAGGTGTTTTCAAAATAATAGAGACGAATAAGTACTCTATTTAAAACATAACATGATGTACTACTTGCTTCGCCCAAAATTTCTTTGGAAGCTTACTTTCTTGTAGAGAGAGTTCTTGCGGTCTCTTGTAGAGTCCTATTCTTCCTTTCCACCACCCCGCTTTTTGTTGAGGAGTCCTTGAAATTTGAAAATTCATGGCTAATACCCCTTTGATCACAAAAGGTTATAAAATTTTTTTGAAATTGATTACCATGATCACTTCTAATTCTAATAAGTTTATAACTATACTTTGTTTCAAGATTTCTTATTATTAATTTTCAAATTCTTTAAATGCTTCATCCTTAGTTCTCAAAAATAATACCCATGTGTATCTTTGAAAATCATCAACTATTACAAATGCATAAAATTTACCATTAATACTTGAATGTCTTTTTCGGTCCAAATAAATCAAGATGAAGTAGTTGTAAAAGGAGAAGAGGTTGATACCATATTCTTTCTTTGTAAAAGAAGTTCTTACTTGTTTTCCCGGTTGACAAGGAATACATATTCCTTTCTTTTCAAAATTTGATTCTTGGCAATCCTTTGACGAGATTCTTTGAGGATAGTTTCTTGATTAAGTCCATGTGAACATGTCCCATCCTTTTATGCCATAAATAAGCTTCATCTTATACGGATGTAAGACATAATTCTTCATCCTGTTGCTTTCAAAATCAAGAGTGTATATATTTTCTTCTCTTTTGTGCAACTAGAGTAGTATTGTTAGTACCATGAAATATTGTGCATTTATCTTTTCAAAGTTAACTTGATGACCATTATCCATTAATTGGCTAATACTAAATAAATTAAATTCAAGACCATTAACAAGGTGCACATTATTTATACTTACCTTGCCATTACAAATTTTACCTTTTCCTATTATCTCGCAGGTTTTATTGTCTCCAAACGTGATAGTTCCATTCTTCTTCTTGATATTTAGTTCTACAATTTTGATTTATCACTTGTCATGTGCGAGAACATCCGCTATCAAGAATCCATTTTGAGATGGAACTCTTGCCTTTAAGCATACTGTCAAGAAAGAATAATTTATCCTTTTGGTACCCATATCTTTTGGGTCCACTTTATGTTAGTAGCAAGTAAATCATTCTTTTTTAATCCATACCTTTTTATCCTTGTTTCGTTTCTTAAAACAATTTATATCTAAATGACCTTTAATACCTAAATGTTTACAAGTTGTGAAAGGAGAGCAATAATTTAAACTAAAGCGTGATTTTGATTTTAGCATTTTCATATTACTCTTTTTATCATAGGATCATAACCAATTCCTTGTCTTTCAAAACTAGGTCTTTATTTACCTAATATGACATTTAAATTTTCTTTGCCTTGTACAAATTTAGCAAGAGATAATTTTAATAAAGCTATTTCTTTTTCAAGTTCATTACTAGGAAAGGTTTTAACAGGAGATTTATCACTAAATGCATCAATACACACATCTCTTATTTTTAGCTCATTAGTTAATTTTTGGACTTCATTATTCAAGAAATTTACCTTATTAAAAAGTATTTTGTTATAATTGTCTAAATAATCAATCTTAGCAATCAAAACCTTTTCTTCTTTACATGTAGATTCCTTTTCAATTTCTTTCTTTTCATCTATTAGTGAATCCACTTCACTCATTAAAGTATTAACTAAACCTTTTAAGCATGTATTCTTTTCTTTTAACTTCTTATTTTCTTGTTTTAATGAGTATAATTTGTAAGACCCCAACTTATTATTAATGAAATTCAATTTTCTCTATTTATTATTTTGAAATAGTAAGGGTTGATTTGATTAATGTGGATAGTTAGGGGTAAAAAATAAATATTTCAAAATAAGCAAGTGGTTATAAAATATTCATTGTTGTTAGGGGAATATTCGTTTGGTCGTGGAATATTAATCTTTTGTCGGGAATATTATTAAATGCGGCCTGATCATGTGTGGGCCCATAACTGAAAAGCGATTGGATGAAGAAAAGCGACATATATAAGTTGTTTAAAAATAACGGCGTAGTTATTACTGAATTAATTTGTTAAAATACTCGGTGGTTAAAACACAAGAATTAGCTGCGCGGTAATGCACCAATTATTGATTCTTACGTAAGAAGGCACTACTCAATAATGGTTACGATAATTCTTATTCGCTCATTTATTTTATTGATTTAATAATTCTTTGCGTTGATATTTTATATTGTTGTTGTTTTGATAATTGTCATTACACAAGTATTTTTCATTATCGAAGCAATAATTCATATTATCTCGAATAATATTATTAGATAACATTATTGGCAATGTCTAGAAAGTTCATCTAAGGAGAGGTTTGGTCAATCTAATTGCGGCCAAGAAGAAGAAATTCTTATTGAAAGCCCCTCTTTCACAGGAAGCTGCACGATCATCGATATTGTGATTCTGTAATATTATTTGTGAATAATTAATTATTGATTCATATGATGAGGAAAATATTGATTTTATGTGGATATAGATGGAGAAAATTTTTAATGTGACAATTGTTGAAAATTAAAATTTTATCTTTTACGATAAAATAATTCATTTAAATATATTATTATATTTTAATAATATAATAATGGTGATATTTTTACAACGAATGTGGGATATATGAGTATATGAGGAGGAAGAGTATTTTTGTTGCAATAAATGTTTAAAACATGTTAAATATGTGTCGGTGGACCCCATTTATCGAATGAAATTTGATTATAGCTTTTGTAAAATCGCCCATTTATGGATTTTGGTCAATTTTTGTTTGGAATTTGAAAAACTTTCTTCGCAAAGTTGTAGAGAATTGAATTTCCTATAACAATTCATGAGTTTTGAATTTTTCGACAAAAGAGCTATTTATTGTGAATTATTGAAGTTCCAAAGCTCAAAATAATTGATTTTTGGAAGTTTAAATTATTTTAAATTAGAAAACGTTTTTTTACTTACTTTTCTAGAAGGTGGCATGTGCTTATTGAGCTGAAATCAGATTTCAAGAGTGGCGTAGGAATTTTAATATATATAATAATATTAAATTAAATTTTCTACTTTGGTGTTCTAAGCGATTTCTATAAATAGGGTGCTTAGGTTAGAATTGAAAATTACACCGTAAAGCGAAGTTTTTCTCTCTATATTATCGGCGTATTCTTGTGAGTATTTTGAGTATACTTTGAGTATTGCTATACGTTGCAAGTTCAAGTCATAGCTTTATATCCAGGTGTTTCAACTAGAAATCTTGTCTTTTTGTGAGGTAAGGGATATTATTTTTTTCGTAATGATATTATTTCTTCAATATCATTATGTTGAAATATTGATCTGAAGTTTTTATCAAATTTGGAACTTTTGGTGTGTGAGATTACTTATTCACGATATCTGACTTATTCACGATATCTGATGCTTATTCACGAATACTAAGACTATTCATCAAAAAATGAAAATTTTCCTTTTCGTCTAAAATATCTATTGTGGATACTAGCCTTGATTGTATCCATGTTTTGATCATTCTTGAATTTTACACCACTATAATTATTTTTGAGGTATTTTTGGACATGGATAAAACAAAGTACGAATCCTTAATCATTAATCCTTGTCATTTTGTTTCACTCGGATTCATTTCTTTAAAAATATTTTCATCATCCTCGATCTTAAATGATGATATTATTGAATATCTTTGGCTGTAGTGCAAAAGATGAATGATTTCGAAGAATATCTTTGGCCCGTAGTGCAAAGATGAGCAGTGTTTAGATGAGCATGACGGTGATGAATATCTTTGGCTGTAGTGCAAAGATGAATATTTGATTCAGATATATATTGATTGATGTTACTGGGGATAGAAGATGAGCGATGAACTTTTAAATTCATACATAGAAGATAGTAGTTTGCATTCTCTACTTAACTCTTCTAATGAATTATTATTTCGCTGCGAATATTGATTTAAAATTTGTTGTCTATTGTATTCTATTAGATTTTTCCTGTTGAAGACTAATGATAATTTGTTGTATATTATCTTAGTCATAATATTCTTTCTTGGGCTAGTTGAGCTCACCTTTTCCTTTTTGTTCCATTTTTCTTCTCGGGAGGCGAGAATATAAGCGAGTCTGAGTGGGGTATGGAATGAAGGTTTTAGAGAGAGTTGTTTAAGTAGTCCTCACCATTTTTGTAAAATAATGTATCAATAAATGTGATGAGGATTTATTTGAGTATAGATATTGTCTAGAAGATAATATTTGTATTCAAACTCACAGTTTTCTTGTTGTAATAATAAAGTTGTAGTTGTTTACGCACCATGTATTGACAACTCGAGAATCGGTGATGTATACCTATTTTGGGGGCATCACATAATTCATTAAAAGATACGATTAGATTCACCTTTCAATTCCCTGAAGCATACTTGTCGATTATCTCATCTTTAGCATCGATCTCCACTTTAGATTCCTCATCATCCTCCAAGTCACAAGGGCTTTGTTCTTCTTGTTGTCTTTGTAGTTTGTCTTCCCTTTGTTCTTTAATTGAAAACAATCTTTCTTAAAGTGACCAAGGCGTCCACATTCGAAACATGTCTCTTCAATTTGCTTTCCTTTGGACTTATTTGAATTGAAAGTATTTCTTCTTTTATTCTTTCTTTGTAGTAGCCCCTTGAGTCTTCTTGACATCATGGCTATTTCTTCATCTGAGTCATCATCAAGCTCATCTTCATTATCTGCATTAAGAGCTAAGACCTTTCTTCGAGGAGTTTCTCCTCATCATCATATCTCTTTAATCGATGTTCATATTCTTCTAATTCACCAAAAAAAGTTAAAGTATCCATGGAAGAAATAGTTGCAGAATCTTGAAGAGTAGTAATTTTTGAAGCAAACCTTTTGGGCATAGCCCGAAGCAACTTATGGTTAATCTCACTTTGAGGAATAGTCTTGTCCAGTAATTTCAAGGAGCTTATAAGGACTAGAAATCTTGCTTGAGCTAGCTTAATGGTTTCATCCTTTTCGAGCTTGAACATTTCATAATCATGCATAAGCATGCTTAGTTTGACTTCTCGTACTTTGGAGGTACCTTCATGACTTACCACTAGAGTATCCCAAATTTCCTTAGCTATGTTGCATGAGAAAACTTTGTCTATCTCGAATTGTACCATGCCGCTGAGAAGCGTGTTCATTGCCTTTGAATCATATGAGACCATGTAGATTTCGGTTGAATCCATTTCTAGTAGAATCTTTGGTGTCCCATCATCTCTTCGAGGAATAACTGGTTCATTCTCCATAACCCACCATTCCCAAGGATCTCTTTTCAGATAGATCCTCATTCAGAACTTCCAGAAGTTGTAATTTTTCATTCTGAACAGCAAAGGAGGTCTATTGGTTGATTGTCCTTCTTGATTGTTGTTCCCGAACTGTGTCATGTTAGAATATTTCCCTACAAGTCACCTTTAAGACCAAGATAAGTAGAGCCAAGCTTTGATACCAAATGAAATTTATCTAGGCACACTTAGAAGGGGGGGTTGAATAAGTGTGGGAGCAATCTATGACCAATTTTTAAACTTTAAACTAAACTATTAATTTCAGGCTACTATAATTATTGAAATCAGCTTACTGAATTAATATAACCTGTTAAATTGATTGAATATTTTAAGAAAATATCCTACTGATGTTATAACTTGAATAAAATACTGGGTGTTAAAGAATTATCTTAATATAATGCAAGAATTCAAATTTTAATTATTAAGATAATTAAATAGCTTATGTGATTTTAAAGTAAAGCAAATAATAAAATTAACACCAATATTTTTTACGTGGTTCAGCTATTACCCTCTATAATAATAGCCTAGTCCACGTCCAATACCAACTAGTATTGGAGACTCATTTTATTTATTTCTTTATAAATAATCACAGATTACAAAACAGATTCTTACAAAATTAATTAACAATTAATTTCTCTTGAGCTCTCTTGCTTCTTGTGCACCTATGCACTCTTCACGCACATTTGCTTCCTTGAACCTGTTTGTAACCCTTTTCTCTAATCCACTAGGATTAACACCTTTAGACTACACTTAGTCTAAATAAAAAATTCAATACAAATATAGAGGTCTATGATCAATGCAAGAATATTCAATTTAACAATTAAAGGCTCAACTATATGTAATGATCAATTAGCACAAATATAATAAACAATTAAATCTTACCAATTACCAGCTCAAAGTATATCAGAAATTTAATTGCTTGGCTACTCAAAAGTTGCACTGATAAAATCAATTTGCTCGATAATAACAGTAATAAGTGCAAGAAATATTTTCGTGAGTTGTGTATTTTTCATTTATGAAAAACACTGTTAAATAGCAATCCAAATATTAACGTTTAATTAAAGATAAGACTCTGTTTTGTTCAAGTCAATCCGAAAGAAGTTGTCAAAAAGTACAACGGTAATAGAGTCAATATATATCCAGCAAAACAACCTTATTTATCTCTCAAACAGCAAGTAGTGTATAGATAGGAGAATAACAGTTGCTTTATCATTTCCAAAACTCAAGCTATTTAATGTGACCATAATTACTTTTCCTTGAAAAACGTAGACATCAAATCACCAAGAGATAAATCTGCCGGCATTTTAGTCTAAACTAGTAACTCATATCCACGTGTATCACATATCACCTTCCAAACAAGTATATCTAGTATGCATGTAGAATAATTACTCCTCAAAATCGCATATGCACAACAACTCATAAAAAACTAGCTCTTGTTCTTAGAGTTTCTAGAAAATCATGCATATCCACGTGTAGAAAAACAGTCCAAGAGATATCAATTAGCTTCTAGGCATTCGGACTAATGAATGAGATACATAAGTAATATACACATGTACTATTAAATCACATTTTGTATTTGATTAATCTGATTTTATTTTTAGAAAAACCTTTTTCATAAAATTTTAAAAACATTTTTCATTTAAGACATATAACAAAAAAATAGAAATTCATTTACTAAATTATTGGTATGATTATTTAAGACATATAACATTTTTCATTTAAGACATGACCCGTAATGTTATAGATGATGTGGTAAAAGTCCTCATTGACCCGTAGTGCATTGATGGACAATTATTGGTATGATTATAACCAGGGATTATTCGGTATAATCATGACCATTGATGATTACATGAATATCCTTGGCCGTAGTGCAGGGATGATTCGATGATGTGGATTATTTATTAAGCTGAGTCTCGGCGATAAAATATTGATTATACACTTTTAATTCGTAAAAGATAGTAGATATCATGCTCTACTTGACTCTTCTAAAATACAGTTGTATGTCTTTGGCCTGTAGTGCAAAGATGAATTGTTAATGAATATCTTTGGCCGTAGTGCGAAGATGAATTTATTAGTATTATTGTGAGCAGGAATTGTGATTTGGTATAACCATGATTTTTGATGTTTCAGGTGAAGATAGGTGATGAAAATTATCTTCGTCCTGGGTGCGAAGAGGAATTTAGAATCACAATTATGATTATGAGTTATTCATATGATTGTGGACAGGAATTATTGATTGATGTTACCGGGATAAAAAATTATTGGTGGACTTTTAACATGGAGAAGATAATAGAACTGATGGTCTTTTTGACTCTTCTAATGGATTGCTAGTTCCGCTGCAACTATGGTTGAAAAGTTTTATCATCTATCATATGTTCTAAATCTCTGATTTATTATTGACGAAGGCTATTGATAATTTAAATATTTTTAGTTATGATATTCTTTCTTTGGGCTATTTGTGCTCACCCTTTGCTTCACAATTCCTTTCGGGTAATAAGAGTGTAATTTGGGTCGAGCGGGGATAACAGGAAATAGTGTGATGGTCCAAGGGCGTCGAAGTTTCTCAATACATTATAAAAGCGACATGACATGCAACAGATAATTGTATTGAGGACCTAAGATGTGTGTGTCGTATTTTATACGTCACTTAATAATTGATTTTGGCGAACAACAATAGGGTGATGAGAACCCGACTTTGAAAGCGTCAAAAGTGCACCTCATTAGAATGAATATGATAGTAATCTTTTCGTTCTTCTTTGGGGTCTTAAAATATTTGTTGTTGTATTTTATATGGCATTGTAACAATTTGAGTTTGGATACTGTCTACGAGACAATATTGTATTAAAACTCACAGCTTATATGTTGTCGTACTCTGCACGACAGTTCAACAGTTGTATAAATGAAGTTTGTATTTGATTTTTATAGAGTGATATCTGGCGACTCAAAATGGGTCGTGTGGACCTATTTTGGGGGCGTCAGTATCAGAGCTTAGGGATATGGTCGCTGGCGGAGATAAGAGTCTAGAACTAGGAGGGGAGAGACGAGTTATATACTTCGTTAGTGTGTGACTTACCTAAGCTGAAATTGTTTACTTGATAAGTTGACAAATTGTGATATGTCAATTAACCTTTGTTTTGAAGATATATTCTAGAATGATATCTGAAATACAGGAGATGAGCAATAGGAAATTCATCATACAAAGGAAATAACCAGGAAGGTACAATCCGAAAAAAAAACAAGGTATTCTCATCTCTTGAACTACAGTGCGTAAATTTCGAGGGAGAGGCGAAATTTCATAAGGAGGGGAGATTGTGAGATCCCGAATTTTATGAAATAAAAGTATTCAATTTTTCTATTTTGGTAAATAGTTAGATTGATAAAAGTTTAAAGTTAAGGGTGATATGTGAAAATTTTTCAAAGTAAGCAAATTGTCATAAAATAATCGGTAATAAAAGTATAGTAATACGCGTGGTTGCATAGTAGCACATGGTATTGATTATTGATGCTTATGTGAAAAGTCACTCAGATATACTCAATTATTGCTACAATAATTTGTTGCATCATATCTCTCATATTATTGATTCAATTATTGTCACAAGATTATCATCGTGCATAATATTTTATATATTATTAAATTAATAATTGAGACGACAAAGTTATTCATATTATTATTTGCAATATTGACAATGTCTAGAAGTTCTGTCAAGGAGAGGTTTGGTCACCTAATTGCGCGTCAATAAGGAGAAATCCTTATCGGAAAGCCCTTCTTTCCAGGAGCGACACGGTTGTTAAATATTGTGAGTTATAATATTAATGATGAATGTTATTAAAAATTGAATTTGAGTTCGGAGTTGAATTTGGAGACACAGACGTGATATTTGAGTCCGGAATGATGAAATTAATAGAAATAGACTATAAACACAAAATTTATCGGGGTTGACTTTTTGGTCAAAAAAGTCAACTTTGAAATTTCAAAAATGAAATTTTTGAGAAAAATATTTCCATTGTGTTGGGATTGTTAGTGTTAGTGAAAATCGACATTTATTTCGATAGTAATATATGTTTGGAGGTTAAATTGACCAATAGAGTAATTAATCGAATAAATGAGCAATTAATTATTATTAATTCACATGCATATAACTATTTGTTCACATGTGTGTACTATTGATTCACATTCTTGTACTATTAGGGGAGTTGGTGCAAGATTGATAATACTTGCATGACTAAGTTAAAAATGGAGTATAGATGGAGGTACTATACTGTAATTCGTATTTTCACATGATTATAATTATTGATTCACATGATTGAACTATTGATTCACATTATTTACTATTAGGGGAGGTGGTGCAAGTTTAATAATACTTGTAGGACTAAATTAAAAATGAAAGAAAAGTTGAAGGTATTGTACTAAAACTGAGTGTTTTCTCACGTAAGCATCAATAATCAATACCGTGTGCTACTATGCAACCACGCGTATTAATGTACTTTTACTAATGAGAGTAGTTCAACAAGATAACGGTAAAACTCCCTACCGTTATTTTCATAAAAAATATTTTTGTCGTTTTCTCAATCCGACAATAATTCCATTCAGGTCCACAATGATGATTACTGTGTTATTGCATTTAATATTCCCCGCTAAAAGCGAATATTCCCAGACCAATCGAATATAATACAACAACTTGCATACTTTGAAAAAATTTATAAATATTACCCACAACTATAACATTATATCAAATCCACACCATAATATTCAAAAAAATATTTTGAGAAAATTAAATCTTTATTCATAAAATTTGGGATTTTACAATCTCCCCTCCTTCTGAAATTTCGCCCTCAAATTTTACGACGCACCTTGTATCGTCGAATAGATGAGGACACTTCGTCGATTCTAACTCTTGAGGTATAACCTTTAAGCGTAGAATATATTCCGAGATTTTAACAGTACATCATCATACGTTAAATTCTTCGCTATCTCGTCGGGTTCTAAATCAATAATGTGGTTGGGTCGTCCACATATTTACGTAACATCGATACGTGAAAAACGTTATGAACACGCGACATACTTGGCGGTAAAACGAGTCTATAGACCACAGTTCCTACTCGATCAAGGATTTCAAATGGGCCAATAAAATCGAGGGTTGAGATTTCCTCTCTTCATCGATTCTTGCTTCTAGAATAACGCCCTCTTGAACCTTCTTCTTTACATTTCATCAGATCTGAGTATTTAGCTTGAGCGGCTTTAACTTTATCGATTAAAGTCAATTTAACTCTATATATATTTGTTATCTTGAAATGGGTTCAGTATATTCACAATCGTAAATGCATACGATCTTCTACTCAAACGCGTCAGCTACCACGTTCGCTTTTCCACGATGGTATTGAATATTACGATCGTAATCTTCAACAGCTCGAGCCAACGTCTTTGGCGTATTATTCGTTCGTTTTGGTTGAAGAAATATTTAAGGGTTAAAGAAATGGGTTTTGTACTTGGGGTCAATACAAAATTTGATTTCACGCTCTAAGGGTAGGCTAAGAAGAAGTCTTTAAGAATCGTCAAGAAATTTATTAACAATAGAAATATCATTCAAAAGCGTGACTCTCATACAAGACTTGGATGATACATCACATTAATACCTAACAACTTGTCATCGCTATTCACGGCGTCGCCACCGAAAAGTCGACTTCGGTGCATTCCACATAAGGAAGTCACCAGCGAAAGGCTCGAGGCTCTTTACTTATGACTTGATATGACAATGATTGACTTTAGTGGTTTGGTTGCTTGAATTTGCAAAATAGGTTGATTAGGAATATGAAAGCTAACAACCTTATGAAAACCATAATGAGTAGTTAATCAATCAATTCTTAAAATCACATCAAAGGCAAGTATTTTCAAAGAGATAAGATCGACGGTAGCGTGAAAGTGTCGATTTGAATCAACAAGATTTATAAGCGAGTGGAGGTAACGAAGGTTTCTACTAACGAAGTTTCCACCGATAAGTCAAAGTCTAACTTCTCCGAGTCAAATTTAAGCGTTGAAGCAAGCAAGAGAGATGAAAGAATGGGTAAAGCGGTATCTAATAAGGTATAGACTTCAGTAAGCGTTTATGATTAACTTATCCGTGTGACAACTTCCGATCATGTTTGATGATAAAGCATATACTTTGTAACAATCTTATTCATTTATTAATAAAAAGTATTAATTTATTAAAGGCTTTTAATTATCTACATGATCTTGTTTTTTTATAATATGTGATAAACCCGTAGTTTTAAGATGCTTTTAGAATAATGATGATGATCATTCTAATGAGATCTAAATTCTTAGAAAGCTTAAAACTAAAATAGTTCCCAATCGTTGGATTACTAAATTGGGGATTAGTGAATCCAGGATAGATTGGTACATCGTTACTTGCTTTCGTTGGATGAGGATGATTGATCTCATGATCATTTGTGTGGAACAACAAAAGCAAGTATGTAGGTGCTTATTAGAGAATAAGTTCCTTTGAGCATTGGCTCATTAAGGAATACCTAATGGAGTTTTTTTATTTGCTGTCGATAGGAATTTCTGTAGTGATAGTAGTCTGAGTAATCCTTGGACTTGAGATCATCATAGTATCTTGTGTATGATGAGTTATACTTTGACTTATTCCTTAAGACCCTTAGGGTATATCAAAGGTATGCTTGGGTATAATAAGTTATACGTGGAGATAATGTATGATCGATAAAGAATCTACCACTTACAATAAAAAGAGAAATGTGTCTATGTGATTCGATAAATAATGACCCGAGTAGTCCTTGGCGGCGAGAATGAAATTAGAAAGGAGTTTCTAATTTGCATTATTTGGAGTTGTGCATTTAAGGATCGAAATAAATATAATTAAATAAAATAAGACTTGTGATAATTAATTCCATATCTTATATTTAATTGGGACATTGTATGGTGGAAGGATTGAATTATCGGTAACTATTTACTCGAAAGGTTCTTTTATGATTAATGTTGAAATCTATATTATACGGAAAAGTCGTTGATCATTAGGGAGGCTTATCCTATTGTAGAATAAATATTATTTATTTAAATAAATTAATTGTTTAATTTATTTATTTAAATAAGATTAAATTATTCTAATTGATTTATTCACAATAGGTTTAATATGGAGAACTAAAAGGTCACACCATAAAAGGAAGAATAATTATTTAAGAAGTTAATGGCATAATCGTAATAATATGTTAAGTATATTTAATTTAATCTATGGTGATAGAATAAATTAAATAGCTTAATATTATTATTTAATATTTTAGAAATATTAAATATAAATTAATAAGAGAGTCTTATTAATATTATTACAATTATTATTATTTTAATTTCTAAAAGAGTTTAGGAATTAATTTAATATAAGTACTCTCATTTATTTCTAATTGGATTAGGAAGGAAAATTAGTTAAAGGAGTTTAATTAATTATCCTAATAAGATTAGGGAGCTTAATTAATTAAAAAAGAATTTAATTAATTAAATAAAACCAAATTCTTAATTGTTAAGGTGGGTTGCATCATAAATAAAAGAGAGTCTTATTATGGGTGGGGGGGGTTGTTGACTTTTATGCGTGTCGTAATAATTCGATGTTGTTGGAGAATACCCTTTTCTATAGAGATAGAAAAACTAGGGTTTTGAGCCAACCACCCTTCTTCTTGAATTTTTTTTTCTTGGTGGTGGATCCTCTGAGAGCCAAACATTTGGGTGGTGCGTTGATCGAAGGAAGAAGAACAAAGCCGGTGGATTGAGTTGAGCGAAAGGATTTGGAGGTGAACTTGTACACGAGGAAGCTCGATCTTGAGGGTATGATTTTATTCTTTTTCTTTTTCGTTTTTAATAATATTATCGCATAAAGGGTGATCGGGTATATGGTTTGTAAATTTTTTAAAAACTGATTTTTTTTTGCGCTTAGCTTTTTTATTTGATTTGATTGCGTTTATGAATATTACAAACCTAACGGTGGCATCGAGCGAACCTTTATCACGAATTATTAATTGTTTTAATTTGATATGTATATTGATATGTGTTTAGAACAATTTAATTGGGCATAATTTTATTATATAAAATTTTAAAAAAAAAAAAAAAAAAAAAAAAAAAAATTTTAAAAAAAAAAAAAAAAAAAAAAAAAAAAAAAAAAAAAATTAAAATAAATTTGTGAAAAAAAATATATTTTAAATTTTTTATAATAATATATAAATATATATATAAAATATATATATATATATAAAATTATAATAAATATATATGATAAATATATATATAATAAAAATAAAAATATATAAATTATATATATATATATATATATATATATATATATATATATATATATATATATATATATATATATATATATATATATATATATATATATATATATATATATATATATATATATATATATATATATATATATATATATATATATATATATATATATATATATATATATATATATATATATATATATAAAATAGTTTATTTTATATATATATATTTTATTATATATATATATATAAATAAAGTTTTATTTTAATTTTATATTATATAAATAATAAAATTAAAATAATTTTAATTTTAAAATAAAAAAGTTTATTAAAAATTTTAAAAAAAAAAATTTTATTTTTTAATTAAAATAAAAAATTTATTTAATTTTAAAATTAAATTTTAATTTAAAATTGGATTTAAATTTTTTAATTAAAGTTGGAATTAAAATTGATTGATAATTAAAAAATAAAGAATTTTGAAATTGAAATTTATTTTCCTTAAATAAAGGAGTTTATTTAGATATGAAATAAGATTTCATATTATTCAAAATAAAAAGTTTATTTGTGAATAGGAAAAGAAAATCTAATTTCCTTAAATAAAGGAGTTTATTTAAATATGAAATAAGATTTCATATTATTCAAAATAAAGGAGTTTATTTGTGAATAGAAAAAGAAAGAAAAAGTGTTTCCTTTAATAAAAATTTTTTTTTTTTACATGGAATTGGATTCCATAATTAATTAAAATAAAAAAGTTTATTTTAATTAATTTTTTTTTAAATGAATTGGATTCCATAATTAATTAAAATAAAAGTTTTTTTAATTATATGGAATTGGATTCCATAATTAATTAAAATAAAGGAGTTTATTTTGATTAAAAATTTTGATTAAAATAAAATAGTTTATTTTATTCAAAATTGGATAAATTAAAATAAAATAGTTTTATTTTGATTTAAATTTGGATTAAAATAAAGGAGTTTATTTTGATTCAAAAATAGATTTTATCTTAACTAAATTTGCCCATTAAATGATATCGATATATATATTAAATGTTTATTATTCATAAGATGAATATTTATTTATTGATGTATATGATGATGTGTATGATAATAAATGGGATTGATTATGGATTTTTGACGACCCGATATGATTGGATTTTATTTTAGTTGGATGCGTGAATGTATGGGTTTTTTTTATTAAATGGGAATTGCTGCGTACCTCGTCTTCTAATTTTTTTTCTTAATGTAAATTCTATCTCTCCTCTATGTACTTCCCTTGGCTTTGATCGAGGTTTTATTTATTTTAAATAGTTTTGTAATAGGAATAGTTAGAATTAATTTTGAAAAATTGGAGATCGAAAAGAGCGAAAAGGCGCTTGAAGACCGTTTGTAATGGAGCAGGGTTTAAATGTAATAGTTATATTTAAATATTATTTCTTGCACCCTAGGGTTTGACCTTTTGGTTCACTTGGTGGCTCTAGTGAGACAAACTAGAATAAAAGTCCATAATCGATCAGGGTAGAATATAGTATTATATATATATGCTTATATATATATATATATATATATATATATATATTAAACATGCTTGGCATATTATTAATATAATAGCGTATTTTTATATATATATATATTAAAATGCTTGCGCTAAACAAGATGAGACAAATTAATAACAAACCCCTCGATTTTTTTTTATATTAAGTCTAAGCGTTGAAGATATTTGGAATATCGAGCGTAGCCTCTAGCATGATAAAATTAATAGAGTATTAAATATTTAATATGAGTTTGTTTGTGTCACCCACAAATGCAAGTATTAAGTATTTAAGATGTTAATTATCACATTTGATGCTTATAAAGAAAATTGAACAATATTGTTTTTTGTTGTGTCACCACTGAGGATGATATTTTCTTTTTTTTTTGAATATATGGAGTCTGGTGGACTTAACTTGGATAATTTTGATTCGGATGTGCCACCACTTGATCAAAATAATCTAAGAGGCAAAAAAAAGGAGTTGCATAGTTGATGTAATTGACAAAAAGTTGTCTACTATTTATTTATATATAGTTTGTTGTGTCACCACAAGGCTATATACATTTGAAATGGGATCCTTATTCTCTTAGCAAATCTTTAATTAGATTTTCTTAGAACTATATAAGTGAGGTAATATAGTTTGAAGAAAATAGTGGGAGATACCAATTTAAAACAAGACCTAATTTATTTTGGTAATTAATAAAAGAATGTATGTTAAAATGTTGTTAATTACAAATTCATTTCTGAAATTTTACAATGTCTAAAATTACTATCAACTGCGAAGCATATTAGATGCTAAATTAACGGGGCCAAGAATTAAGCGGATTGGTTAAGGAATTTGAATAATAGTTCATGGTGAAAAAGCTATCTTATATCATATCGCCTATCCCTATGATAGTTTAGAATGATGCCTACGAGGAAGAGATTGCTACTTTTAGAAAGTGGCGAGATGATGCTGCTGATTGGCTCGATGCATCATGCTCGCGCATCATCCATGAGTGCTTGAGCTTGGCGTCGGCATGAAACTATGGATCTCTACTATATTCTGCACATCAAGTAGTTGATGGTGAGGAAATGGGGTGATAGATATCGAGATATCTAAGGAGCTCTAGATCTAGAATGGCGATGGCACTTTATAAATACAGAAAAAAGTTCTTAACATAATCAATTTGATTGATCGATTAGGACAATTTGGTTTTGTCATGGATGGAGAGTTGAGCGAGATTTGATCTTGCACTCACTCCGGACTCCTTTCACAATTGTTGTGAATTTTTTCATATGAACAAGCTAGATATCGACCTCATTTGATTTGCTTAACATATTGAAAAATGTTGAAGTCACTTTTCGACAAGAAAGACCGAGTCTTCTTGGTAGGGGCAAAGGATCTTACGAAAAGAAGAGCGATTCAAAAGAAGGTAAATAGAAAGGCGTAAACAAAGGATAATAAGAAAAAAGCGATACGGATAGCAAAGGAGTTTGCTTTCCTTGCAATAAGCACTTTGGACCTTTGGAAAGAAAGCTGCGAGAAGCATCTTGCGAGGAGGCTAACGAAAAGAAGCTTAGTGAAGTTTTGGTTTAAATCTGATTTTTGTTCATGATTTGAAATAAATTTTTCTTTAAGTCGAGGTTCTACTTGGGTATTGGATCTGAGCTTTGGTTATCATAAATATAGATTTATGAAGGGACCAAAGCGAAGTAGAAAGCTAAACAAATATAAGTAATCTATGTGTGGGAAATGAAGCAAAAGGTTGCTTTGCATTATTATAGAAACTTATAGTTTAGCAATACTACTGGGCAAATCTATTAAGTCGATAAGTTGTTATTGTATTCGGTTCTTGTTAAAAATATTATTTCCATTTTATTGTTGGATGATAAAAATCTTTGGTATTATAATTAAGAACAATTGTTGTTGTTATTTATAATAATAATGTTTTGTATATAAATGGAATATTACTTAATAAATTTTGTATACTTGACTTACGTGAAAATAATTTTGCAAATTGAACAAATTAGTATAAGAAAAGGAGATGATCATTGAAAAGAGTTGAATGTGTGTATTTCTTTGAAATACAAGTGTGAATTATTTGAAAGGTTCAAAAGAATTTGAGAAGTGAAACAAATTGGCAAAGTATTAAGATTCTTTGATTAGATCGAGGAATAAATACTTGTCTGATAAGTTTCTAGATCATCTCAAATGGTTTTCTCATAATGGGACACCTCATCGATCTGTGATAATTGATTGATGTATACGAATGAAAAAAAATATCGTACCTTGTTGGACGTAGATGCGGTCCATAATGATTTTCTGAAACATTCGATATATCTTACAGGATAATGTCTAGAAATGGTGCATATATCTCTGAAAAGGTAACCTCAAAAAAATCCATTGAAGACTCCATAAAAGTTATGGACGGGGAGGATTCTAATCTTAAGTATGTTAAGATAAGGGTTGTCGACTTATGTGAAAAGGTTTCAAAAAGGATAAGCTTGGGACAAGATTTGACAATCTGATTTGTGGGACATCTAAAAAAGTAAGTTTAGGGTATATGTTCTATAATCTACTTAGCAAAAGGTGTTTGTGAACGAAACACGCTTGCCTTCTAAGATAAAGGTGTTTATCATTAAAAAGGGGCTAGTGGGAGGATAATAGATCTTGAAGAGTTCAAGAACCCACAAAACCTTATAAGTCGAATAAGAGGAACACTGTAGATAGACTATTGTGTACCTGGCCAAGAATCGTAAATGCGGAATAGTCTAGAAGATACCTAGGAGGTATGGATTCATCATGGATGATGATGATGAGTACACATCATAGAAGATGATGATCGAGATTGATGATGATCGATGAGAGTAAGAATTGGAACAGTGATGTCGATCAAAAAAGTTTGATTTTTAAGAATGGCGTCGTGAGCATTCTATTCTATTATATGTTGATATACTACGGATGAGGAATGACATACCAATACTCTGATCGGTAAAGATAAAGTTGTCTAAACATTCCTCCATGAATGATTTGGGAAGAGTATCTTAATTGGGGATATAAATCTATATATATAGATAGATTTAAGAGGATGCTCGACTTAACCCGAGGCATATATATATTCATTTGATCTTTAAAAGTCGTTTAGCATGGCAAACTCAAGAGATGTCTCATGTTGATGAGCTATGGGTGTATCTCTCTTAATAGTCCCCCAGAGACTCGAAAAAGAGATCGCATGCATGAGTGAGTGATCATCATGTATCTGATGAAATATCGAGACACGATGTTGATCGGTCGTATATGGAGAAGTTCTTTATGAGTCGGTGAAAAAATCATCTTAAAGTGCTTAGCAGGCACTAAGGATGTGATCATATTCATGGTGGGTCTAAATTAAAACTAGAGGGCTTATGACGGACTCAAGTTTTTGAAGACAGACCAAAGATGACGAGAAAATCCACTTTAAGGTAAAGCGTTACCTTGAGCGGTGGTGCGATGAATTGGAAAGGTTCCAAAGCAATGAAAGAGTTCTTTGGTTTAGTGATAAAAACAAAGTATATAGCTATAAATGAAGGCTATGAGTTGATTGTTTGGATTAAAAGTTCATTCTGAGAACTAGGAATAGTTCTAAGTCTCATCTTGGATCTAAACATGTGTTGTGGCACTTTCATTTGATTATTAGAATCATTGAAGATGGGAAATCACTATAGAGATAGTGGACTCTCATGAACAACATTACATATCCATTAACTAAAGCTTATCAATGGCGGGATAATCGTCACTTAGAGAAGAAGAGTATGAGATACCATGGCGATTGGCTTTAGTGCAGAGTGGGAGATTGAAAGTAGTATGCACACAAACCCGATCATGTTTGATGAAGCGCATATACTTTGTAACAATCTTATTCATTTATTAATAAAAAGTATTAATTTATTAAAGGCTTTTAATTATCTACGTGATCTTTTTTTTATAATATGTGATAAACCCGTAGTTTTAAGCGATGCTTTTAGAATAATGATGATGATCATTCTAATGAGATCTAAATTCTTAGAAAGCTTAAAACTAAAATAGTTCCCAATCGTTGGATTACTAAATTGGGGATTAGTGAATCAGGATAGATTAGTACATCGTTCTTGCTTTCGTTGGATGAGGATGATTGATCTCATGATCATTTGTGTGGAACACAAAAAGCAAGTATGTAGGTGCTTATTAGAGAATAAGTTCCTTTGAGCATTGGCTCGCTAAGGAATACCTAATGGAGTTTTATTTGCTGTCGATAGGAATTCTGTAGTGATGATAGTCAAGTAATCCTTGGACTTGAGATCATCGTAGTATCTTGTGTATGATGAGTTATACTTTGACTTATTCCTTAAGACCCTTAGGGTATATCAAAGGTATGCTTGGGTATAATAAGTTATGTACGTGGAGATAATGTATGATCGATAAAGAATCTACCACTTCAATAAAAAAGAGAAATGTCTATGTGATTAGATAAATAATGACCCGGTAGTCCTTGGCGGCGAGAATGAAATTAGAAAGGAGTTTCTAATTTGCATTATTTGGAGTTGTGCATTTAAGGATCGAAATACATATAATTAAATAAAATAAGACTTTGATAATTCCATATCTTATATTTAATTGGGACATTGTATGGTGGAAGGATTGAATTATCGGTAACTATTTACTCGAAAGGTTCTTTTATGATTAATGTTGAAATCTATATTATACGGAAAGTCGTTGATCATTTAGGGAGGCTTATCCTATTGTAGAATAAATATTATTTATTTAAATAAATTAATTATTTAATTTATTTATTTAAATAAGATTAAATTATTTAATTGATTTATTCTGGCAATAGGTTTAATATGGAGAACTAAAAAGGTCACACCATAAAAGGAAGAATAATTATTTAAGAAGTTAATGGCATAATAATAATAATATGTTAAGTATATTTAATTTAATCTATGGTGATAGAATAAATTAAATAGCTTAATATTATTATTTAATATTTTAGAAATATTAAATATAAATTAATAAGAGAGTCTTATTAATATTATTACAATTATTATTATTTTAATTTCTAAAGAGTTTAGGAATTAATTTAATATAAAGTACTCATTTTTATTCTAATTGGATTAGGAAGGAAAATTAGTTAAAGGAGTTTAATTAATTATCCTAATAAGATTAGGGAGCTTAATTAATTAAAAGAATTTAATTAATTAAATAAAACCCAAATTCTTAATTGTTAAGGTGGGTTGCCCACATCTATAAATAAGAGAGTCTTATTATTATGGGTGGTGGGGGTTGACTTTTTTTTGTCGTAATAATAATAATTTTGTGGGAGTACGCCTTTTACTATAGAGATAGAAAACTAGGGTTTAGAATAAATACCCTTCTTCTTGAATTTTCTTCTTCCTTGGTGGATCCTCTCAGAGGCCGAACATTTGGGTGGCTGCGTTGATCGAAGGAAGGAACCAAACCGGTGGATTGAGTTTGAGCGAAAGGATTTGGAGGTGAACTTGTACACGAGGAAGCTCGATCTTGAGGGTATGATTTTATTCTTTATTTTTCGTTTAATTAATAATTGTGCATAAAGGGTGATCAAGGGTATATGGTTTGTAAATTTTTAAACTACGATTTTTTTTACGCTTTTAGCTTTTTTTTTGCAATTTGATTGCGTTCATGTTTGCATGCATTCTAGCTTTTAGGATTCATTTTTAATTTTGGTCAATTAAATTTTCGTATTGCATTTTATTTTCGAGATTGCATGATAGCTTAGGGCATTCATAGTAGCTTAGGTTTTGCATAGTAGATAATAGTGTAATGCATTTTGTTATCGCATTTTGTTATTCACATCTAAAAAAATATATGTTATTTAGTAATTATTTGTTGTTTAAGTCCATCAATGTTGTGTTTATGTATGTTGTGGGCCTATGATGTGATTGTCAAATAAGTAGCAAATCTGAGATTGAGTATTAGAACTATGACACTGATGATCGTTTATGAATCGAATCTTGAGTTTGTTTGAAACCTGGTTTAAAAGGATAGTACGAGTAACAAACAAATTCGTGTTGATTGGTCAAGTTCAAACCGCACCTAAATGGTCTCTAAAGGATAATGCTAAAGTGAATGATAAAATGACAAGGATGGCGATTATGGCTAAAGTGGCTAAAGTATATTTGCATGGCATTATAACTCTAATTGATAGAGAGAATTTGGCTAGAGAGTTTTATTTATGCTAGATATCTACTCTATCAAAAAACAAAAAAGAGAGAGAGAGAGAGAGAATTACGAAGATAAGTTTTGAGTTTTTGATAGCAAGTGTGGAGGAGGTATTTGAGGAGTTTTTTTTTTGCAATTGCAATTTTAGTCTACGTGAAGGGTGTTTTTCAATATTCTTTGTGTTAGATTATTATTTGTAATTGGAAGAATGATTTCTATGATTTATTCGGTGTTTATTTCATTTTATTATGAACTAATTCACTTTTTTTAGGCTTGTGATGGATCCTTAAGTGAATCGATGGTTTTGTAAACTTTGATTTCCAATTTAAGCTATCTCTCGGTTTATCTATATTAATTTGTGCTTGAATCTATGAATTGCACGATCAACAATTCTTTGTGGAGTTGGATGGAATCGAGAGGATATTCAAATCTAGACCTAGTTGATATAGCATGTGTTCAGGATTTTGTTAGTAGCTTAAACTTGATGAGTGTTAAGGTAGAGATATGCTTGACACCGCATGTAATCGGATAGAGAACTTATTCTTCAACCTTCTTCAATTGTAATTCACATAGAGATATAGTGGGTTAGTTGATTAAGGTGTTTAACAGATTTCTATCTTAATTGTGGATTGAAGTTAATATGGTATTAGTGCATCGAGAGGTGGGTAATACTACGTTCGTGTTCTTGATTAATAAAGCTGGGATAGTGCATTAAATTGGGATAAAGGTGTTAAAATCAAAGTGAAGCTTAGGGTGAAATCATAAGTCTAATTCTCCATTAATTGTTTGAAAATTGATTTTTTTGATATTCGTATTTTTTTTTTTATTTAATTTAATTATTTTTAATTTTAGTTTTTTGTTAATTTAAATTATTGAGTTTGATTTGTTTAATAAAATTAGGGTTAATAGAAGATTGGTAATTGTAAGTTAAGGTTTTGCTAATTAATCTCTCTGTGGAACGCGATACTCTCACTTATCTTTTTATTACTTGTTGACCACGTATATGCTTGTGCGTGTTGTGCGTAATTAGATTTTTACCCAAAGTTTTTTTTGGTTTATAGATTATTTGGGGATATTTTTAGTATAAATCTTAAGTTTTTTACAATATCGTTTAATTAATCCAGTTTTACTTACATTTTTTTTTTTTTATTGTGCTTTTCTTATTTGGTGTTGGGTTAGTTTATGCGAACTCGGTCCCAAAATCCGGACTTCTTTTGCCTTTTGAGGGCGACATTGAGAAAAGGTTTGAGAGGTTGAGTAAGTGGATCAAGGAAGCGAGGCAAGAAATTTGAAATATACGAAAAGGAAGAGAAATAGTAATGGCGGTAGAAGATCGAGAAAGCGTTGAGGGACTTCGCAACACCAACCCAAGGTGGTGATGAAGCATCATCAGCATCACCGGCCAAACAATAGCGCAAAGCAAATACATTTGAGATTAAGCCTGGGATGATACAAATGATTGAAATTGATTCGGTTTGGGGGATTTGCAAATGATGATCCGAACGAGCATCTAGTCGACTTTACGGAAATGTGCGACACTTTTAGGTTTAATGGGGTTTTTGGATGAGGCGGTGAGACTTGATTGTTCCCATTCTCTTTACGGGACAAAGCGAAGAGTTGGTTGCATTCTACCTACCATCCGGTTCGATAACTACATGGGAGGATTTAGCTCTCGAAATTCCTTGCAAAATTCTTCCCCCCATTGCGAAAAAAGCGAAGCGAAGATGAGGAATGAGATTACAATGTTTGAACAACAACATGGGGAGGAGTTTATATGAGGCATGGGAGAGATAAAAAAATCGCTCGGAAAATGCCCACATCATGGATTGCCCCGGTGGCTACAAATGAACACCTTTTACAACGGACTACATGGGAATCTCGGGGACAAATATCGATCGCGACATCGGGCGGAGCGTTCATGGCTAAGAGTTACGAGGAAGCCTATGAGTTGATTGAAACCATGTCGACTAATAATAACTACCAAATGGCCAACAATGAGAATGACATGAAAAGCAAAGGTATTAATTGGGGTATTAGAAGTAGATATATATGATGATGATACGAAGCACTGAGATATCTGCAATTCAAAGAAGAAGAGCAAGAGTGTTGAAACGAAAACAAAACAAAACAAACAAAACAACAAGTACAACAAGTGGCAATAATATATGTGAGTTGTGAGAGAGAACACCCAATGGAGCAATGTGCAATTAATCCAAAAGAATGCAATTGCAATTCATCGATAATTACAGAAATTCCTCAAAACACATATCGAAACACACAATCAAGGAAATAGGAATCATCGAAATTTCTCATGGAGCAACAACAAGCAAAATCAAGCTTCACGTCAATCATATCCTCCGGGTTTCGAGAATCAAGCAACAACCAGTTCAATATCAAGAAAGAAAACCCGATCTGGAGGAAGTGTTGGCAAAAAAATTCATGACTACCACCGAGTTGGCTATAAAAAATCACACCTGTATGTATGAAAGCACAAGAGATGGCGATCAAGAATCTAGAGAATCGGATGGGTCAAATTGCGTTGGCATTGAATAATAGACCACTGAGGGACATTACCAAGTGAGTGACAGAGAGAAAAATCCTAAGGGTAATCATGAAAAGTGTCAAGCCATTATGTTGAGAAGTGGAAAAAACTTGTTGGTCAAGAGCCGAAATTTTGGTTACAAAGGAGATTGATCGAGAGAGAAAAAAATACGATGGGTGAGGTAAAAGCAAGGAACGAAAAACAAAAAAAAAAAAAACAAACCGGTCAACGAACGACCATTTATCCTCCCCCCCACCATTCAAAGAAAGAGTTCAAAAAAAAAAAATTAGACAAGCAATTTTCAAAATTTTTGGAAGTTTTCAAGAAACTTCAAATTAACATACCATTTAGAGAGGCCCTAGAACAAATGCCTGAAGTTACATGCAAAATTTATGAAAGGGATTCTATCAAAAAAAAAAGAAATGGGAAGATTTTTGAGGTGGCATTATTAGAGAGAGGTGTAGTGTAGTGCGGTATTACACCAGAAATTACCACCAAAACTCGAGGACGGGGAGCTTTACTATTCCATACGACGATCGGGGAGATGCATTTTCAACAAGTGTTTATGTGATGGGGGGGTGAGTGTAAACCTTATGCCATTGTCGATTATATTTAGAATTGGGTTTGCAGAGAGCCAAGAGGCCTCACAACATCTCCTACGGTTGGTTGGCGGATAGGTCGGTCACGTATCAGTCAGAGAGGCATAGTAGAGGACATCTTAGTGAAAGTGGATAAGTTTATATTCCCATGGACTTTATCATTACGGATTTTGAGGAGGACAAGAACATCCCAATTATCCTAGGGAGACCATTTTTTTTGGCTAGGAGGAGAACACTCATAGATGTACAAAAAGGAGAACTCACTATGAGGGTCCAAGATCAAGAAGTGAAATTCAATGTGTTTAAGGCCATGAAATTTCCCTACGGATGAGGAAGAATGTTTTTGAATGGATCTAATTGAAAGCAAATCATTAGTGATGACATGTGAAAAAAAAGTTTGGTGAGCGATCCGTTAGAAACAACATTATTGGGAGATGAAGAGATCGATGATCCGGAATTGGTGGATTACCTTCAATTGCTAGACTCTCATTGCCACGAGTACCAAGATTTAGAACACCATTTGAACCACTTTGCTTACGAGAGGAGGTAAATGCAGAAAAAATTGAAACCATCATTGGAAGAGCCACCAAAAGTTGGAACTTAAGCCACTTCCTAAGCACCTCGGTGTATGCGTATTTAGGCAATTTAAATTCTTTATTATTATTATTTCAAATTTGCACTTAACGAATTGAGGAAGAAAAGTTTCTTTGAGGGTGCTTGAGAACACAAATCGGCTATTGGATGGACAATTGCGACATAAAAGGAATCGACCCTTCATTTTGCATGCAAAGATCCTAATGGAAGATGAAGCAAAACAAAACCGGTGGAACAACAACAATGGCGACTCAATCCAATTATGAAGGAAGTGGTAAAGAAGGAAATTTTGAAATGGTTAGCATTGGCATCATCTACCCGATTTTCGAGAAACAAATGGGTTAGTCCGAGTCCGGTCGTGTGTACCAAAAAAAGGAGGAATGAGCGGTGGTGCGAGAATGACGACAACGAAGTTAATCCCAACTAGAAACAGTGACGGGGTTTGGCGGGTTTGCATGGATTTAAGAAAATTGAACAGCAACCCGAAAAAGATCATTTTCCGCGCCCTTTATTGACCAAATGTTAGATAGATTGGCGGGACACAATATTTTTTTGTTTGTTGGATGGGTATTGGGGCTACAACCAAATAGTCATCGCTCGGAGGAGAAAAGAAGACCACATTCACGCGTCTTACTTACGGCACATTTGCATTCGAGGAGGATGTCATTCGGGCTATGCAACGCACACAACAACTTTTCAACGGTGTATGATGGCAATTTTTTCGGATATGGTGGAGAAAAATGTTGAGGTCTTCATGGATGACTTTTTTCGGTTTATGGGGATGACTTTGATAATTGCTTGAAGAATCTGGTCATGGTTTTGCAAAGATGTAAGGACACGAATCTCGTACTAAATTGGGAAAAATGCCACTTCATGGTTGAAGAGGGCATAATTTTTGGGCCATATAAGGTATCGGCTCAAGGGTTGGAAGTTGATAAAAGAAAAGTGGAAACTATTGAAAAATTGCCTCCACTGACCTCGGTGAAGGGTATTAGGAGTTTCTTGGGACATGGGTTTGGGTTCTCTGAGGAGGTTTATAAAAGACTTTAAAAAATTGTGAAACCCCTATGCGGTTTTTTTAGAGAAGGATGCGACATTCGACTTTGATGAAGAAATGAAGAATGATTTGATTTGATTTATTAAAAGAAATTGACTACTGACCCATTATAGTTATAGTTGCCGGATTGGAGCATGCCATTCGAGCTTATGTGTGATGATGAAAGCGACTTGGCGGTTTTTTTTTTGTTTTGGGTCAGTGGAGAGACAAGGTGTTTCACGCTATATATACTACATAAAGCAAAACACTTACGAAACTCAAATGAACTACACAACCACGAAAAAAATTGCTTTGCGTGGTATATGCGTTTGACAAATTTTTTGGGCTTACTTGATCGGGACTAAGGTGATAGTCTATCTGAGACCATGCAATGATTCGGTACTTTGATAAAAAAAGGATGCTAAGCCACGCCTTATCGGTGGATTCTCCTACTTCAAGAGTTTGATTTAGAAGAAAAAAAGGATAGGAAGGGACGGAGAATCAAGTAGCGAACCACTTGTCGAGGTTGGAAAACCACGGGGAAAAAAAAGGCGACAAATGTGAAATCAATGAATCATTCCCGGATGAGCAACTGTTTGGGATTTCAGAGAGATTCCGTGGTGGTATGGCGATTATGCAAATTTTGTTGTGACAACATTCTACCACCGACCTCACAAGGCAAAAAAAAAAATTTCTTCACGACGTGAAATGGTACATATGGGATGATCATATATTTGTTCAAGCGTCTTGTGCAAGGTGATGTGATGATTGGTGGTGCGTCCCATATAAATGAAGTGAAGAATATCTGCATGCATGAGTGTCACTCATCGGCATATGGCGGGCATGGGGGGAGTGAGAGACAACGGCGAAAGGTCTTTCTGAATGTGGTTTTTATTGGCCCACATTATTCAAAGATGCCCACCGGTTTGTCAAACAATGCGATAGGTGTCAAAGGGTGGGCAACATTTGAAACGTAATGAGATGCCCTTACAAACGATTACGGAAGTGGAAATTTTTTGACGTATGGGGTATCGATTTCATGGGACCATTTCCCTCGTCCTTGAACAATCAATACATTCTACCTCGCGCGAGTGGACTACGTGTCAAAGTGGGTTGAAAGCTGCTGACTCTACCAACAAACGATGCCAAAGTGGTCCTCAAATTTCCAAAAAAAGAACATCTTCACTAGGTTTGGCACACCAAGAGCAATTATAAGTGGCGAAGGTAGTCACTTTTGCAATAAACCATTTATTTGCTTTTTTGGCTAAGTATGGGGTGAACCACAAGATAGCTACAACATATCACCCTCAAAACCAATGGGAGAAAAGTCGAGGTATCGAAAGAGAAGTCAAAAAAAGATATTGGAGAAAGTGGTGAATCCGAGTCGGAAAGATTGGTCACTTAGATTGGATGATGCTTTATGGGCCTACCGGATATGCATACATACAAAAGCGCCAATCGGGATGTCACCATATATCAATTGTTATACGGGAAGGCATGTCATTTTTATCGGTGGAACTACAACATAAGGCATATTGGGCGGTGCAAAAACTCAATTTTGATCAAAAAAGTAGTAGAGAGAGAAGAGATTACTTCAATTGAATGAACTCGACGAGTTCGCCTTCATGCTATATGAGAATGCAAAATATCTGAAAAAAAAAAGTCAAAAGATGGCACGACGAAAGAAATTTTTTGCGTCGAACATTCGAGCGAAGCCAATCAATATTATTATTATTCAACTCAAGGTTTGCGTTTGTTCCCGAAAGCTTAAATCAAGATGGTCGGGACCATTCACACGGTCAAGCAAGTATTTCCTCTCGCGGTGCGGTTGAAATTTGATCAATGTAATCCACTCGAAACATTCAAAGTCAACGGACACCGTCTAAAGCATTTTGGGGTGGGAGAAGCTAACAAGCGTGATCGCCATCACATTGGCACGATACAAAACTTAAGCGAAGAAGTAGTCGAAATTTGAACGACTTAAAATCAAGCGCTCATTGGGAGCAAACCAATTTTTAGTTCTTTATATTTATTTTTCATTCATATTTGCTTAATCATAGTTTTAGTAAATTATTAGGTAGAAAAATAAAATAAAAATCTAATTAATCTCTCCACAACATAACATGACATCAGAAGACTCACTAATTTTTCATGTTTCATGTCATCATGCAGATGGAAAAGGATCATCATCAAGTATATATTAAGTAAAGTAAGCTAAACAAAAACAAGAAAGAAAAATGAAAGCCAAGGCTGCGGTGGGCCACTAACTAACCCTACCAGGGGGGGTCTCCAAATGTTGACACTAAAAACTAACTAAACCTAAGACTCCACTACCACTGGGGGGTCATCCAAAGTCTCAATCAAAGCTGGTGCCTTTAGGGGGCTTTTTTAGTTTACCCAAGCCCGGGGTGGGGTCCTGAAATTTTGATAGGCGTGGTGGGTTGGTTTGGTCTTCTCTCCTTCCCAATAACCTCCCACTTTCACACACTCCCCTACTACCATAACCACTTTCCCCACTTTCCCCACATTCCCAAGAGACATTCATTACTCTTCTCCACCTCCACCTCCTCCACCACCAATGCTCCCTCCCTCTCCATCTATAAATACCACCACATATAATACCAAACTCTCCCACCACACTTATATAAAAAAAAAAAAAAAGTTGTGAGAGAGAGATATTATAAGAAAAAAGTTGGGGAGAGTTAAAGGCAAAACAAGCAAAGAGAGAGAAATGGCTTCACAATCATCATCCAAACGCCAAAGGGAGAGGAGAGTTCACGCCCATCCCAACCAACCCGCACCTTCGATCATCGAAAATTTACAAGTGTTGCGCCGCCGTATGGGGTATGACTACATGCTTACCAAAGCCCCCTTACAGGAGGGGGTTGGCACCGGATCCTAATGATGGGGGGAGCTCATACATGCCGCAAATTTACCAAAAAGATGGATGGACAAAATTCATCGAGGAGCCCGGAACCAGTTGTTGTAAATATTGTCGAGGAGTTTTATGCAAATGTTGTGGACAAAGAACCATTTCAAGCATTTGTGCGAGGGACGGTTGGTTCCATTCAAAGACGCGCGCCATCATACACATACTACTACCAGCTGGTGGGTGCCCGCCGCGCTTGCCGATGATATGAGCATCTCCGTAATTTTCCGATTTTGATTTTGATTATTATCATGGAGATGATGAAAGCCGGGAACGTCATGGATGAAAGGGTCGAAGGGAGGGAGGCACCGTGTTCATAGCAAAGAAGGACCTTAGCGGTATGGAAAAATTTGGTATGCCTTCCTCTGCAATGAAAATTGCTTCATCTCCCAACATACCGGACGTCACCCAAAGAAGGCGTTGTTGTTGTTATGCGCCATTGTGCAAGATTTTATAATTGATGTCGGGGCTATCATTTGCTTCTCCATCCGCCCGGGATTGCCTACGTGGGAATTTTTTTTACGGAGGCTTGCCACACCCATCACTATATGTGGGTTGTGCCGTAGTCAAGAGGAGTTAGATGGTCGATGATGAGCCCACTCAAAATGCCGCTCTCTTGTTGCTTATTCGCTTGATTCAAGAATGATAGCGCGTTACTCTGATGGGGGGAGGAGGCGAGTCACACCGCGCGCGTGGAGTGGGTTTCATTTTTCCATCATCATCGAAAGACAACGTGGATGCTCTGAGAGACATCGGGGGATGATGATGAAGAAATGGGCGATCGAGGGGATGAGCGAGTACTGGGCCGAGGCTATATCTAGATCTCAATTCCTTGATTTCCAAAATCAATGAATGCACACACACCAAGGCAACTCGGAGGAAATGCCGATTGGCAATGAGGCAAGAGAACACATGTTCGACGCTATGCACACATCTTTTGCCTCGTTGAACACAACTCTTCAAAGTTTCAACCCCGCAACACAATTTCAATTTCCATATCAACGGGGCCGGTCCAATGCCAAGGTTCCCCCAGAGAGTGATTAGATGAAGAAGAACAACAACCACCTCCTCAAGCTTAAGCATTGATGGGGAAGTCCTCACGTACTTATTTTGATCAATTATCCAATGAGGACATTGTATTGTTTAAGTTTGGGGATTTAAATTCAATTCATTTTTGCATGCATTTTTTTTAGGATTCATTTTTTTTTTTTTGGTAAAATTAAATTTTGTATTGCATTTTTATTTTTAGTATTGCATGATAGCTTAGGGCATTCATAGTAGCTTAGGTTTTTTTATATAGTAGATAATAGTGTAATGCATTTTGTTATGCATTTTTGTTATCATATATATATATAAAAAAAAAAATATGTTATTTAGTTAATTATTATTGTGTTGTTTAAGTCCATCAATGTTGTGTTTCATGTTATTTGTGGGCCTATGATGTGATTGTCAAATAAGTAAAAATATGATTGAGTATTAGAACTATGACTGATGATGTTTTTATGAATCGAATCTTGAGTTTGTTTGAAAATTGGGTATAAAAGGATATACGAGTAACAAACATATGTTGTTAATTGGTTAAGTTCAAAATGGTACCTAAATGGTCTCTAAAGGATAATGCTAGAGTGAATGATAAAATGACAAGGATGGATGGATGGTAAAGGCTAAAGTTAGGCAAGAACTTAAGTTTGGGGGATGTTATGTGGGGTATATAAGCTTTTATAAAAAAAAAAAAAAAAAAAAAAAAAATATGAATAAACAGTGTAGTAGCGTGCTTGTCTAGTTTTGTGGCCTTTGTTACTTGAGCAAGTAAGCCGAGGGGATTGTCTTTACACCTAGCGCCCTAAGGTCTTAATGGTGCCGGGAGTCGTTGGTGAAAGAAAGCTTCGTTAAGGTAGCATTGAAAAGCCTAAGGGAATAAAGACATTGCAGCTATATAAAAAAAAAAAAAAAAAAAAAAAAAAAAAAAAAGAAAAAAAAAAAAAAAAAAAAATGATGAAAATAAAGCATAAGTACCCCGCGTGAACCCTTGAGATTTGTGATTGCTTGATTTTAGTTGGAACTATCTATTTTTTGAAATTTTTTAAGTTTTGTCTTTGCATGATTCCTTCTAAGAGATTGGTTATGTATTGAATTTGAGTTAGTATCGGTTATCATGGATACACACACACACACACACACACTATATACCGATGATGATGGCTTGAGATTCGAGGATTAAAGCGTATTTGTAGATTGGTTTTGATGGTTGATATTGTATAGTTGCTTTATTTTATTGAGGTAGTTAAGATAATTTTGATTCTGCGATATTGTTGGATTTGATATATATAAGTGAATTCAGTATTCATATCATTGCATTGCATGTAGTTGTTTTGTGCTCGAGGACTATAGATTTAAGTTTTTAAGTTTGGGGATTTTGATAAGTGTATTTTATATATCGCGATTTAATATCAATTCATGCTTATTTGTTGCTATATTCTTGTGATCATGTTCATTTTACTTACTATTTATATGTTATTTCATGTGTAGATTGGTGGTTGTGGCATTCAACGTACAATTGGTGATATTTGGTGTGATTTGGAATCAAATGGAGCATATTTGGAAACAATTGAAGCAAAAGCATGATAAAGTATAGATTTAAGAACACACGTATAAAAAAAGTATATATACTTAAATATATAAACTGGTAAAAAGGGGGGTCTTCAATTCGATTAAAGGAACATAGCTTGGCAAGGAGGGCATTATTATATATACACTACCCCCACGGGTGGGGGTCCTCATTCGAGCAAATCAGAGGAAGCAAGGCTAAGGGAAGCATAGCATCATATATATAAAAAGGCCAAGGGGGGTGGGGGTGAAAAAATTGAGTGTGTCTGTTTTGTTTATAATTCTTTTGGGCATGAATTTTAGCTATTTGCATGGCATTATAACTCTAATTGATAGAGAATTTAATTTTAGAGTTTTATGCTAGATATCTATTACTCTATATCAAAAACAAAGAGGAGAGAGAGAGAGAGAGAGAAAGAGAAAAAGTTGAGTTTTTTGATAGCAAGTGTGGAGGAGTATTTGAGGAGTTTTTCAAGACAATTGCAATTTTAGTCTACGTGAAGGGTGTTTTTTCAATTTTTTGTGTTAGATTATTATTTGTAATTGGAAGAATGATTTCTATGATTTATTAGGTGTTTTTATTTCATTTATTATGAACTAATTTTTTTTTAGGCTTGTGATGGATCCTTAAGTGAATCGATGGTTTTGTAAACTTTGATTTCCAATTTAATAAGCTATCTCCGGTTTATCTATATTAATTTGTGCTTGAATCTATGAATTGCACGATCAACAATTCTTTGTGGAGTTGGATGGAATCGAGAGAGGATATTCAAATCTAGACCTAGTTGATATAGCATGTGTTCGAGGTTTTTTGTTAGTAGCTTAAACTTGATGAGTGTTAAGGTAGAGATATGCTTGACACCGCATGTAATCGGATAGAGAACTTATTCTTCAACCTTCTTCAATTGTAATTCACATAGAGATATAGTGGGTTAGGGTTAGTTGATTAAGGTGTTTAAGCATTTCTATCTTAATTGTGGATTGAAGTTAATATGGTATTAGTGCATCGAGAGGTGGTTAATACTACGTTCGTGTTCTTGATTAATAAAGCTGGGATAGTGCATTAAATTGGGATAAAGGTAAAAAAATCAAAGTGAAGCTTAGGGTGAAATCATAAGTCTAATTCTCCATTAATTGTTTGAAATTTGATTTTGATATTCGTGTTTTTTTTGTGTTAATTTAATTATTTTAAATTTTAGTTTTTTGTTAATTTAAATTATTGATTTGATTTGTTTAATAAAATTAGGGTTAATAGAAGATTGGTAATTGTAAGTTAAGGTTATTGCTAATTAATCTCTGTGGGAGCGATACTACTCTACTTATCACTTTATTACTTGTTGACCTGAGCAGAGTCTCTCTCGTTTGGTGTTGCATGAATTCTAAAAAGCTCCTAAACGTACCATCATTCATCATTTGATCGGTGTTGTTGTTTATGGGAGGATTATCGCCTTCTGTTGCACATTATCCCGATTATTGATGTGGAGACTCAACGGTCTCTCGTGCTCCATTGCTATTCTCAATATTTTTGGATGCCATTTTCAAATCGCAACAAAACAAGGGTTAAATAACATATCACATATTATCCCTATACTCGAATTGAGACCAATTAAATACCAAATAAACTTAGGTAGGTCATACTAGCTAAGGAATTTCTGCTCTCCCTCCTAGTTCTTGTCTCACATCTCACCTGGTATTATATCCCTAAGCTTTGATATAAACTGTGACTCCCCAAAATAGTATACATCACCCATCTTGAGTCGCCAAATACATGGTAAAAAAAAATACAAATACAACTTAATTATACAAACGTCAGGTAAAATATTACGACAAAACATAATCTATGAGTTTTAATAAGAATATTGTCATCTCTAGACAATATCCAAACTCAATGAAGTCCTCATTACATTTATTATCACACTATTTTATGTAATAGTGAGGACTACTAAACACTATCATCGGATTGTCACTCCGTTTCCTCGACTAGTCCCATTTATATTCTCATTTCCTGAAGAGAACAATGAAAGAAAGGGTGAGCTCAACTAGCCCAGTAAGAAATATTATGACTAAGATAATGCAGAATAAATTATCATTAGTCTTCAACAATGTTAAACTGATAAAATACAATAGACATCAAGTTTAACTGCAGCGGAACAAACAATCCATTAAAAGAGTCAAGTAGAGAATAAAATCTACTATCTTTTATGATTTAAAAAGTTTTTCATCACTTTTATCGCTGAGACTCAACTTAATAAATAATCCACATCATCAAATCATCCCTGCACTACAGGCCAATGATATTATTTAGTATCACGACCACGAATTATCCATGCACTACGGGCCAAAGATAATCGTGTTTTCATCAACTGGCCCCGATCATGCCATAAAACAATTCATCTTTGCCCTCGTCAAGAGAATCCATAGCCATAATCATACCAAAAATCGTCCATCAATGCACTACGGGCCAACGAGGACTTTTTCCACATCATTTGTAACATTACTGGCCATGATTATATACCGAATAATCCTCGGTCATAATCATACCAAGTCCATCTATGCAATACAGGCCATAGATGACTTTCAACATAATATAAACATGAGGATGATGAAAATGACATAATAATTCAATAAAACAAGTTCAAGAATTAATTTATCCAAGAACCAATAATGTCCAAATTGTCAACATGATATCGCTTTTGTAGAGTAAAATTCAAGAATGCTCGTAAGAATATTTCCATGAAAAGATATCGGATGAAAGCGCAAATATCAAGGATATTCCACTAATTTCATGGAATATAGAAGTCAAAGCTTTAACCAACCGAGTATAATAAAATATATGAAATCGCAAATGGATTTTTTCACCGCCATGCGTAAGAATCCACGACATGCATCATTTCCACAATTTAATAAGGAATGAATACAAAGGATCATTCACCATGCATGTGGTAATCCACATGTACAAGTTATTCCAAATGTAATAATAAAGAATGGAATAATAATGTATGATTCACCATGCATGCGCGATAGACCGCATGCATAAAAGTTATTCCCAACAAAATAATAAATAATGGAACCAGGTGTCCCATGTAAAAACGCACGCATGTGATATTTCAATGTAATAATAAATAATGGAACCAGAATGAACGGCATAACAAATGATGGATATTCCAAATGTAATAATAAATAATGGAACCAGTCCCAGATAAAGGCACAAACAGGATATTCCAATGTAATAATAAATAATGGAACTAGTCCACCAGAAATAGCATGTATATGTGATATAATAATAATAATAAATAACGGAACCGAGTCAAGAAATCATTTGCAGACACCCACGGATATTCCAATGTAATAATAAAGAATGGAATAATGTAAGAATTTCACCATGTATGTGCATTGACAGATGACAAAAGTTATTCCAACATAATAATAAAGAATGGAATAATGTAAGAATTTCACCAAGTATAGGGTAGAATCAGCATATATAAAAGTTATTCCAATGTAATAATAAAAAATGGAATAATGTAAGTTCTCTTCATGAATACAAAAGAAATAATACCCCCCTTACCTTAGAATAAAAAAATAAGAAAGGATATATAGGAGTAGAAGAAGTAGACTACGATAAAACTTTCTTTCTTTCTTTCTATATTTCTCTTCTCTCTATAGTTTCAAAGTTTGAATTCGTAAGAAATAATGAAGGAATGAACTTCTATTTATAAGAGAATGGACTGAATAAGTAACTAATTCTGAACAGATCCAGATTGATTTACTTTTAAAACAGACTCATTGATTGGTTTACTATATAAAATATTCAAATAAAACAAAATCTTTTAAATAAAATATAATATATTCTATTTATAATCTAATAAAAGAATAACTTTATAAAAGTATTATGTTTTTATATAAAAAGATTTTACTATGCAAAACACTACGCAGCACTATATATAAATACTACGCATAATAAAATATAATATATTCTAATTATTGTCTAATAAAATAAATAACTTTATAAAAGTATATTCATTTTATATAAAAAGATTTTACTATGCAAAACACTATGCATAATGTAATATAATATATTCTAATTATTACTAATAAAACTAATAACTTTATAAAAGTATTCTATTTTATATAAAAGCTTTTTCGCTTTTATTACACTAATAATACTAATAAAACAAAACTTATATATATAATATAAGAATCGATAATAATTGAATCAAATAACGTGAGATACTACGCAACAATCATCGTAGCAATAATTGAACAAAACCGAGTGTTTTCTCACGTAAAGCATCAATAATCAATACCGTGTGCTACTACGCAACCACGCCAGACATTCATTTCTTTTACTACCGAAAGTAGTTCAACATATTAATCGGTGAAAACTTTCCGCCGTTATTTTCATAAAAATATTTTTGTCGTTTTTTCAATCCGGATAATAATTCCATCATGGGGTCCACCAATGATTTGTCATTGCATTTAATATTCCTCGCTAAAACGAATATTCCCTAACCAATCTAATATAATACAACAACTTGCATACTTTGCAAAATTTATAAATATTACCCACAACTATAACATTATATAACATTATATTCAAAAAATATCCACAAAATTAAATATTAAAAAAATATTTCGAGAAAAATTAAATCCCATATTATTTATTTGAAATAGATCAACACTCTAATTGCCAAACACCGCTTCAATATCCAAATTCAAAACTCTAATTGTTACGTCATCGTGAATTAGTGCTTCGCTTCTCGATCGTAGTCGAGAGAGTATTTGTTGGGTTAAAGAACAGCAGGAGGTTTTCCGCATCAAAGGCTTAATCACGCTTCAAGAGGTATGCCTTTGATTCTCCTAATTATGTGTAAATATGAATAGCATGCGTATTAAAAACCCTTTAGTTATTTATTATTGTTAAGCTATTTGATAACAATTTAGTTTTTAATTTATAAGTTAAAAAAACAAGCAATAATTAATAATTTACTTAAAAATGACTTATAAATCATTGTTTTAGTTTGACCAAATCTATTTAATAAAATACAAATGATTTTGAATTTCATACTTATCCTAATAAATTATTTGAACCGTCCAAAATTTGACATAAAGATACATATAAAGAACGTGACGCAACTAGTATAATATCTATTTTGCCATTTCTATTTAGCTAAATTACATCTAAACTAAAAAGCCTGATCTCTTTCTCTCCTAATTACCCAGAACCTCCTGTTGCTCCTACTCCCCACCACCGAAGATACCATTTTTCCGATCAACCCAAGGTCATGAGCTCTGGTCAGGGCGGCTAAGAAGGTAAAGAAAGTTTCTTTCTTTTACACCGTCGATTGAATTTTATAGTTTACCCAGTTAAAGGTTATTCCCTATAATTGTGGATCATCTGTAGAATTTGTGAAGTATGTGACATGATACTTGAATTAGGAATTTACCCAGTTAAGATATCATTCTTTGTAATTCTGGGTTGTTCGGATTTTTCCGTCTACAGCACTGGCGGAACCAGGGGGGGCGGGGGGCAGCTGCCCCAGGTAGGGTGGCGGCAGGCGGGGAGGGCAGCCGCCGGCAGCCGAGCAAGACGGGGAGCAGGCCAGGGGGGCGAGACGCCGGACGCTAGCAGAGCATCTGAGCAGAGAGCATCTGAGCAGAGTTCTTCTTCAGTTTTTTTTTTAAACTATGATGAAACGACGTCGTTTCAGTAAAAAAATTTTATTTTTTTTTGTTTTTATTAGGTCTGGCTTAAGTTCTCAACCCTTACTGCCTTAGTCGGCAGACCCAAACAAGTAACAACCGCCTCACTTCATCTCTTCTTATTTCTTAACCCTCGCCAGTCGCTTGTCGCCTCCACAGCCCACGCTGTGGCCTGTGTGCCTGTGTGGCTGTGTCGCGGTGAGTCGGTGACGCCTCCTGCGGTCCTGCCGGCGCGGTCTACTGCTGAGCTGATCTGTTTGGACTTTGGTAAGTAAAAGAATAAAAATTGATTTTATGTTAATTTAGGAATACTTGATTTTAATTGATTTTCTGTTAATTTAGGATTTAGGAATAATTGATTTTAATTGATTTTCTGCTAATTTAATTGATTTTCTGTTAATTTAGGAATAATTGATTTTATTTTTAATTATCTAGATTAGCTAGAATTTGTTTAATTTCTGTTTTCTTAAATAATTGATGAATGATTAAATTATTATGAAATGTTTAAATTAATGAAATTATTGATTATCAATTGATGTTTTTATTTATACTTGATTATGGATAAATACTTGATTAAGCGACAGAGAACTGTTGAGTCTTCTAATAATCAAATATCAAGTTCCGAAGCAAGTGGTGATTTTAATAATTCACGTGTGGAGTTCAATCCGAATGATATTGTTAGTGATCCGGGGTTACGTAAATCAATTGAAGACTATTGTTAGTGATCCGGGGTTCCGAAGAAGGGTTTTTTATTGATGTATTTTGCCCCCCCTTGAATTATGTTCTGGTTCCGCCACTGGTCTACAACTAAGAATATGATGTTTTTTGGTAATTCTGTGGTAGGGGAGATTAATGTGATGAACATATGTATCTGGCCTTGGACAGTTTTAGAGTTAGCTTAGTTCTGGCTTTATAGTAATTATTGAGATTCATTTTTGTCAAAATAAGTAATAAAAATTATACGAGGTTGTTAATATAAAAATTATATGGGATTGTTAATGACATATAACTACCAGTCTACCATATTGATATTATAATGGACTGGAATGATTAACCTTAATACAACAAGTCTGTAAAGAAGCCTTACTCTTTGTCTGATATCTACCAACTTATAGAAGTGAAACTCCTTGAAATATTTGTGATTAATTGGATCAAGTGTGGAGGGAGGCCCGTGGAGGCTTGCACTAATTTTCATATAGTTTCAGTCACTTTCAAGCAGTTGAGATGGAGGAATATCATCTAGAAGATGTTATTGGTGGCACTGATGACAATGTTGTACATTGTGGTGGATCAACTTCAGTTAGTAATAGTTTAATTATGCAAGCAATGATAATGATAGATAATATTGCATTAAGAATCTCTAACTTGGAATAAGATTGAAGTTAATATGTTTAGAGAATTTGTTTAGGGTTTTATTTAGTGAAATTGTGGATGATATATGATATTGAATCAATGTATTTTTTTATTAATCTCTTTTTTAGTAATCTTTACATTTGATTTTAACTTATAAGTCGAACACCTTCATAACTTGTTTTAACTTAATTTCTGACTTATAAGTCAAATTGATGCCGAACACTTACTTATAAGTCGCAACTTAAAATAACTTATAACTCAACTTATATTTTAATTTTAAGTCATTTTAAAATAAGTCGTTGTCGAACGGGCTCTAAATAACGAAACAAATTAACGAACTTTCATTTATTTTTTTTTGTTTTAATCAACCAAGTAAACACATATACCATATAACAGGAAAGGAAAGAGGGAAAGTGAAAGGCCAAATCGATTCAGGGAACTAAAATCGTTTTGTCCGAGAAGAAAAAAGGAGGAGTGATTGGAAAGTGACAAAGTATGTTTTTTTTCCATCTAATCTAGGGTTTAAGCTTAATTTAGTTTTATGATTCTTTTTTGAGTTGTTAATTTGTTGAATGTGTGAAAATCAGTTGGTGTTGGATGGGTGAAATCAGTTGTTAATTTGTAAATCGATTTGGATCTCTTATCGAATATTTTTATACTATGTTTCTGCGGGGGGTTTCCCTCGTATCTTACTGCACGAACAGCTCTCATTTGTTTTATAACCTGAATTATTTTGATTTGTTGATCTTGTTAATTGATTTTATACCATCTTTAGATGCCTATTTTTCTGGGTTTTTCTTTTTGTGGTGGAATTTAGCTTTTATATGGTTATTTAATTATGAAGAACCAGCCTTCATGCTAAATTTTAGAAAGGTTGGATGATTTGTGTAATTAAAGGAAGAATATGTTGAAGTAACTAGTGGTTATATTCTTTCAATTTTGTGCTTAATCTACAGAACTTTCCTTCAAGTTGGCTGTGCTAATAGTAAAGGTGAAAAAAGAGGACATAATCTGCAGAGCTTCAATTTTGAAATCAGTTGGTCTAATTTTTGACGAAATGCTACATTAAAAGCCAAGGAAGAGGAACCTCCAAATAAAATTGAAAGTGAAATTTCTTTGGGAAAGGTTGAGGATGCTAAACAAATCGAAGATCCAAATATTTTTAGTAGTGAGGAAGAAGAGGAAATTGAATATGTTTAAGATTCTGAGATAACTTACATTCTTGAAAGTGAAGTTCATGGAAGTCAAAGTTGAACAAAAGAAAGAAACAATGGAGATTGTTGGAGCAATCGGGAAAAATAACTAATAAATAACTGCAAATTAAATTAAGAAGGAAAGATGTCATTGAATTTGTTAACCAGTACAAAACTTTTATGTGTTAGCTGAAGATGGTGCTTGAGATGTTATTCGGCCGTACTCAGGTGCATGGATTTGACGACCGAACCGTCTCCATGAACAAGAAATGTAACAAGATAATTATTCTCTAGTTTAAAATAAGACTTTTAAGTATATTGAGAATCACAAAGAAACTCAATATATGTTCTCACAATATTTTTGTGTCAAATAACAAATGATCCTTTTTATTTTTCCTCACTTATCTCTCGCCTATTTGCTTCTGTTTTTCGAATCCTTCAATCTGATGGCATACTCCCTTTATATATAGCATGCATGGCGGTTTAAAGGTCAATTACTTGGACAAGTTGAAAACTTGTTCATCACCCTAACAACCTTGATGGCCACAACTTGCCACAAAAGCCAGCCAATCAAACTAAGTCTTAATGGTACTTTTGAGTCTCAACTTGCTACAAAGTTTTTCATTATGTCGTTGGTAGTCCCAAAAATTGTGCTTATGGAATTGGAACATGAGAATTTTAAAATTTGATGGAAAACATATCTATGACTGTGGTTTACTATTCTCATATATTACAAAACTAGACGTTTAGTTTTTTTCAATGGTGAGGAGGATGATGCGGAGCAGTAAAAGGGACTTGAAAGATTATCAATCAGTAACTTTATATTATATAGAAATAAAAGAAATTCTAATTAGTAATTATATTTTATTATATTAGATTATTCTAGAAGTTTAACTTTGTAATAGATTTTAATTAGGAGTTATTTCCTTTTTATATTATGGTTTTTACTTGGTCGTTGTGTGTAGGTTTGCTATGTAAAGAGTTGTATTCCTCATTATTATTTAGATTATTGAATATGAATTGATTGAGAGTTGTGTTTTATGGCTTGTGAGCCTTTTTATTTCCTCTTTTTAACTCTTGATTGTCTTACATCAATCTTCTTCGGTAGTAAGGTCTCCACGAACATGTAAAAGCTAATTTATCATTAACCTTTTAATACTTGATACTTGTTTTGAGGTTCACAATTCATTAAAGATTATTACAAGACGTTTGAGCCCCATCCCCCCCCCCCCCCCCCCCTCTTTCCTTTATTGAGAACTAAAGCAAGAGTTTTTAAACGTAAAAATTAAAGGGTCATGCTTTAGGAGGCTCTGACTAGTTTAGGCTTTTCTGGGAGGTTCTTCGTATAGGGTTTAGTTTGTATTCTTTGAGGATTAAGGTTCTTTATTTCCCTTATGCTTTTTGTATACTATGTGTACTGTTGGTGCTTCTACTGTAACTATTTTCTTTTTTGTTTTTCTAAAAAAGAAGCAATGAGCTTCAGATTTTGGCTGTTAATGACATTATGTAGTTGTTGCTCTCTAGGTAGCATGGATACTGCCTTACCACTGGAGAAACTTTCTTTAGGATCAAAAGATCTAGATGACTCAGCAACTCATAAAACTAGGTAAGTTCTTATTAAATTAAATCGCTTCACCATTTGTATTTTACTGCCAGTTGCTTAAATCTGACAGTGTTGCAATCAGATGGACATTATAGTTATCATTGTTTTGGCATGTATCATCATAATTTAGAATGCTACCAAAATTTCTTTTCATTGTTCAACTTTCTAAAGTCATGTAGCATGAGTTTAAAACGTGTGTATTCATGATGAGTTTTGTGGAAATTTTGTAATTTTTTGAATTGTTCTTATCTAGATTCTTAGTTTTTGTTCTTATTATCATTATGGCTATCCTCTGGTGTTCTCAAAGTGATAAGAAAAAAAAAGGAAAAGGTTTAGGCAAAGTTATGCAAATAATTGAAATCATACATTAAATCTAATAATTACCATTCATTAATATAACTGTCGTAACCATATTAGAGCTCCAAATTGTTAGCTTGAGTGGCTTCTCCTAATCCTGAAAATTGAAAGGCGTGGAATATGAGTTCCATTTGGGTGGTATCGAGGTTTATCTGAATATTTAACAAGTAATAACAAAATATGTTAAAGGTATAGACACTTTACTATCCAACTGTATAAACACTTTCCTTTCTTTTGGATTATCTTTTTCACCTGACAACTAACTTTCTCTCTTTCTTGCAATAATAGGGAAACAGTGTCTGTAGTTTTATTGTCAGCTGGAAGTTTTAATCCTCCAACTTATATGCATCTACGTCTTTTTGGTAAGTAGCTCCTAAGATTTCTTGCCGAGCAAAATTTCAAGCTGAACCAAGATTTAATCTTGGGGACTTGTGAGATTGTTATAATTTAAGGGCGTAGGTTTTGCTCAACTTCTAATTCTTTAATCTGATTATAAAAGAAGGGAATTGATATTTTCCACAAGGCTCCCCTGATATGAATAGTAAATGGGACACAACAATCATGTGAGTGAGGCCTTGTGGAAATATCAGTGAGGCCTTGTGAAAATATCAATTCCTAAAAGAAATATGAGTGTTGTAAATGGAAGTCGAGGATTTTGAAATGTCAAATGTTTATCCCATCAGGTTAAGTTCAATTTTTTTTTGACAAGTATCATTCTAGTAATCATATCCTAAATGGGAGTTGAATATGGAAACTTCGCTTTTCTAGTCACAAAGAAAACCAATAAAGCTATGCTTTTAACACCAAAATTCCTTGGAATTAACTTCTTGCGCAGATTCAATATCCCTCTGTAGTTAGATTATGTCTAGATTATACATAAATAAATAAAATCTATGTATGAGTCAATATATCTTTTAGGCTTATTATCTGTGATATACTGGATCCCAAATTTTCTTGACTACGTTTTTTTTGCTAAATAATTTTCTTGAGTACGTTGTAAACTATTGCGTTATCTGTAGTTGTCAACAGAGGAACACAAACTTGTTTGCAAACCTAAGTTTTACTGTTAATCTTAATAACTAGTAAAATGTGGTTTCTTAGCAATTTGACGTCTTCTTTTTACTCCTTGCAAAAGTATGAAAGCGCTGCAGCCGCTGCTCCCGAGTGTCAATTGTTAATATGGGTTGGATCCAAGTTGGATGTCCCTATATATATGCATGTCTGACCATTGTTATATATATATATATATATATTATATATATGAGTTGGATCCGGGAAGTTGGATGTCCTAATTTTTTTTTTATATTTTATGACATGTATATGACCATTGTATTATGTAAAAATTTAGTTTATAAAATATTAAAAAAAATAGTTGTTTTATATGATTTTAGGTGACTAATCCATTTTCATATATATATATATATATATTATATATTGTATTTTTGTATATGTTTATGTATCATATAAGCTAATATGAAAAAATATACTGATTTATTTGTGTTTATGCTTAGAGCTGGCAAGAGACGCATTAAATTCTGAGGGGTTCTCTGTTATTGGAGGATATATGTCACCTGTAAATGATGCATACAAGAAAAGGGTATGTAGCATTGTGTATCATGACATTAAGCATGCCAGTAATACCTTATAAGCATATCGGAAATTAGCATGTAGGGTGCTGGTACACAATGTACTTAATTGGCATAATGACATCAAATTAGCACCCAATCAGTAAACTGGAAACCTTTTCCCTTGTAAGTGGATTGAATGGTTCTTAAACTGATGTTAAGAAAGGAAAGGGGGTATCTTTGGGGCAGTAGTGAGTTATAAGAAAACAATGGAGGGGGGAAGGAGAAAATGAGGGAATTTTGTGCTAGTTTCTTTAGCAAGTTATAGCTGTCTAGGAATTTTTGTTCTAGTTTTAATGGGAAAGTGGAGCGGAAGGAAAGGTACCCGTCTTATAAGTGTTAGGCTTGTGCATTGCAGGTATCAAAATGTTTAGATATGTGGATTACTATGACTGGCCGGCAAGAGGCTCTTGTTTAAGGGGAACTCTATTTATTTATGTCTCAACTATGAAGATTATCTTGTGATGCGGTACGGAACAGAAAAATTAAAGAATTTATTATTAATTTTATATTGTTATTTAAAGATAAATATTAGATTATTAATGTAACTATTTTAGTAGGATATTTTAGAAGTTTTAATTATAATAGTAGATTTTGATTAGGAGAGTTTTAATTATAGTAGTAGATTTCAATTAGGAAAGTTTTATTATAGTATAAAAGATTTTAGTTAGGAGATTGTTTAATGATATCTTTTGATATAACCCAATTCCTACCTATCCTAATTTTTTGGCCTCCATCAATTGTCGAAGTTCACTAGAGAATTGACACCAATATCCGAGATGACAACTTAGTTCTCATTGTCTCAAACGTGTCCCAAAAAACTGTCACAACGCTGCTGCTACAGTTCCTACTGCTACAGTGATTTTGTTGATAATTTTTCTGCCAAATTACTGTTTGATACCCCAGGTTTCTGAAATTCTCAACAATCAACCTTAAAGTTTCTGAAACCATCAATTCAATCCCCAAAGTTTCTAAAAATTTCATTTCAGGCCCTCAAAAGTTTCTGAAGTTTCGTTTAAGCCCCTGAGCTTTCAAAAATTTCAGCTTTGTTCCTATTTGTTGCTTATTTTCAGTTAGCAGCAACAAAAAAAAAGAAGAAGAAAAACTAAGAAAAGAAAATGAAAAAGGTGAGCAAAAACAAAAAGAAGTACATATACACAATGACTTCCAGATTTGACGGTCTTGACTTTCTTTGGGGCTAAGATAAAACAACTTGAGTATTGAACCTTTGTGATATGCGAGCAACTTAAAGGGTCTTGTCTTCCGTATAGCATCGAGTATTGAAAATTATGCAATGAGCTTACACTGTCTGAAACAAGTCTTACAAATTTAAACACATTACAAGTACATAATCACATGTTATGTTTGTCCATATTCTGTTCAAGCGCAAAAAAGTGTTCATCTACTCGATTTTGTTTAGCTAAAGTGACATGCTCACAAGAGACCTGGAGTAAATTCTTACAAGACGGTTAATGATTGTCTCGCAATGCTTAAACGCATAAAAAGAGCAAATACTATCCTATATTGGTGCTTGTGAGAAACATGAAGAGGAAGTTAAGTGTGTTGAATGAATTGCAGATTCAGATATGGTTTGCACTAAGGAAATTAAAATTAAGTTTGACCTAAATGCGAAAACATCAAGGAGGATAAAGTTGAGGTCAACCATGTTACTCCTCTCTGTTAATACATTAGAGTCCCAAGGTAATTCATATTTCTATATTATGTCGTTATTCCCAAAAATTGTGCTCATAACATTGAACGTTTGGATGCGCATGTTTGTTGGAAGACTTCTCCTGAATCGTGGTTTATTATTTTTCGATATTTCAAAACTCGAGGACTAGTTTTTTCAGGAGGGAGAATGATGCTAAGATGAAGAGGAAAATTAAGGATTGTATTATTAATTTTGTATTGTTATTTAGAGATAAATATTAGATTATTAATGTAACTATTTTAGTAGAATATTTTAGAAATTTTAATTATAGTAGTAGATTTTGAGTTAGAGAGTTTTTATTATATTATTAGATTGATTAGGAGAGTTTTATTATAGTAGTAGATTTTAGTTAGGAGATTGCTTCTTTTTAAAATTAGGGTTTTTAGTTAGTCCCAAAATATTATTTTTTCTATTTAATCATTGTAATACTTCATTAGTTTTTAGATTATGAATATAAATTGATTTGAGATTAAAACTGTGTGATTTTGTGTCTCTACCGATTCTTTGTACACAACTTTAATCTCAAATCAATTCATATTCATTATCTAAAAACTAATGAAGGATTAGAAAGCTTAAATTGAAAACTCAATACCTGGGGACTGAATAAAAATCCCCTAATTTAAAAAGAAAACAATCTCCTAAGTAAAATCTACTACTATAATAAAACTCTTCTAATTGAAATCTACTACTATAATTAAAACTCCTAAATGTAATAGACTCAAATGATATGGGACTTATTTAAGGATGAAAAATTAATAGAAAATAAATTAGGATTTAAACTCCACGTTTAAACCACTAGGATCTCTCAAGTGTATCATCTCCACGTATCAACACTAAGATGGATAAAATACATTTACGGTAGGATACCTCTACAGTATAAATAAAATAATCAACTTTAATATCAATAGTATGTAGTTTAAATGACTTGTGGGAATCACTATTTAAAGAGACTCAAAACCCTAATATTACTTGAGGAATAATAAAAGTACTAAACGACTAAAATACCCTTATTAATAATTCATAATCACTAATTAATGTCCTAAATCCTCACTAATAAATAAAATACATAAATCACATAAACTACTTTTATATTAAACATAATAAAACTCCAAATAATAAATATAAAAATCTCTTCTTTGTTCTTGAGTCCCTATATCAAGCAATTAAGGTTTCTCGATTCTAGGCTCGACTTCGGAAAAATACGAGTGAGACTTGGATTTGTTAATAATATGATCCAAATCTGAGTATAAAAAATAGTTCGAATAAAAAAAAATGAGCAGAATCTGAGTAAGGTTATACTCGACTCGTTTAAGATTCAAACTACTCGAATTCTCGATTGTGATTCGATACATACTCGATTGATACTGATTTGATTAGATATTCGATACATTCTCTTATAATATATACAAAATTAAATCAAATTAAGATAATTAATTATTATTATTTTATTTTGTTTTTAATTTTAATTGTTATTTTATATTTGTAAAGTGTAATAGTAAATATATTTTCTCATTTCTAAGTAAAACAATAAATTCAATTTATAATTATATTTATTATAAAGCTAGTTATTATGTGGAGACTCGAATTCGAGCTTGAATTTAAAGCCCGCGAGTAGTTAGAATATAATTTGATCCGAGTCGGATCGAATTCGAGTTGAGGCGAATTTGAGTAAAAAATTTCAAATATAATTCGAATTCAACTCGAATTCGAGTATGAATTTAACGTTTCGAGTAGCTCTTTGTTCGTTTTGGTTCGACTCGTTTACACCCTAATATAAGAGGCTCATTTGGAACAGTATGAGCAAGATTTGGAAGCTAATGCTCATTTGGAAGGATGTTTAGGTGTTCTTCGACTTTTACTTGTTGCTCAGAAACATAAGTATGATCCTAAAATCTATCGTGGGTGAATTTTTCAGACGAGAGTCATATTTGCGGGGCAGGTGTGCTCTCTTGTGATTGATGTTGGGAGTTGTACGAATGTTATCTCTGAGGAAGCAGTTAAGAAATTTGGGTTAAAAGTTGAGCTTCACCCGGAGTCGTATGATGTTGCATGGATTAACAATACAAAATTGTGGGTTACCAAGAGGTGATTGGTTACATTTTCTGTTGGCAAGCTTAAGGATACCGTTATGTGTGGTGTTCTACCCCTTAAGGTTTGTCACATAATCTTAGGGCGTAAATGGCTATGGGATCGTCTTACACAACATGATACTCGTGCTAATATCTATTCGATTATCAAAAGCAATACCAAATTCACTCTTATTTGTGCTCTCGACATGTCAAATTTGAAGCTTACAAAGAATTCCTTGGTGATCTGATGTGATTGTTCTTGTGTTCATAACTCGACGGAGTCGAGTTTTTCTTAGTAGATGAGAACTGATGTAGGACAAGGTAGTGAAAGTTAGTTGGAGGCTGAAAATTCACATTTGACTTTTCAATATAAAGGTGAAGGGAAGTTAAGAGAAAGGTGATAAGTAGTCTTATATGCACACTTCGTGTGATAAAGGTAAAAAACCGGTAGAACCCTTGTTGTGTCCACAATATAAGAGGCTTTGGAAGCCTATGGAATAGAAGTTGTATTTTAATTAGTTTCTTTTATGTGCAATTATCTTATTTAATTTGTGGTTATCTTATTAGAGTCCAATGTAGGTTAGAAAAGGTGTCTAGAAGTATTATAAATAGTGATGTACTTCATTATTTTGATACATTGAATAATTAGAATTGATTGAGCTTTTATAGGAGATTACCTGTGTAATATTTATCCTTTGTCCCAAAACTCTCGTCCCCATCAAACAGTATTATTGCTGGGTCAAACAAGATCACGAGCTCTGACTTTACTTTTTGCTGGCGATAGTGATGGTGCGGGGTCAGGGGATGGATACTAGTACTAGGACTCGCGTACAAAGAAAATTGTTCCTTCTCCATCGCCCTCCTTTTTGCTTGTGTCTACGTCCGCCATTTAGCCTGCTCCTTTGTTGGAAGCTTACTCACCGGTGGATTATTCTATTGTTTTCCAAGATTCTTGTCCCACCCTCTCCGCAAAAGTGAAAGTCATTAATCTCTTTTGGTTAACCCCCACGAGGGAATATAATGCATCCTGCTCATTGAGTTTGTCCCCACACCTGACCACTGAGTCATGATCAAGATACACTGCTTGAATAAGTAGTTTACAGTTCAATTAGAAATTTCAAATATTTTTGCTTCCTTTATGGCGTAAATTTTAACTTTTTAAATGAAACTGTAGCTGAATATGTTCTTTTAATAGGGTCTTATATCGGCTGAACACCGTATTCAAATGTGCCATCTAGCTTGCAGAAGTTCTGATTTCGTAACGGTGGACTCCTGGGAGGTTTCTCTCTCTCTCTCTCACTTCATGTACAGATCTGTATAGCACTGCAACATGTTGAAAATTTTCAGAAATTTTGCATGTCATTTTACTACTATTGCTATATATTGGTTGCTTAGTATTTATTTCCTTGTATCTAGACTTTATTGCCATGTAACTTACTGGCTAACATCTAATTATGTATGTGTAGTTTGATTTTAAAGTTATGTCTTTTTTTTTATAGGCAAATCAGTGTACCTTCCAGCGCACATTGACTGTCTTGTCCAGGATCAGGAGTTCCTTGGGTGATAATGGAGTATCAAGTGGTAGGCTTGCAGTATCAGTTCTTTCCTTTTTGCACTAATAAACTGGACACCAATTTAAAGAAATGCTTCATCGTATTTGTTATAAACAGAGATTGTATGATTGAAAAAGCTTGGTCTTAAGAATCTACTGTATTTAGATTCCTTTATTCAATCCTTTTAGTCAGTGCGTTAAACCTTGTTTTTGTTTATTTTTTTGGTTTAAGGAGATCCATTTTCTCATAATAGATTAGTCTTGGTGGCATTTCTGATTTTCTATTGGAACTAATATGACTCATTATTTGATAATCACATGAGAAGGTACTCATGTTTTAATCTGATAATAGAGAGGCCCAAATGCACCAGTGTTTAATTCTGATTTTGAACATTACTTTTTTGGGAAGTAGTAATACCAATTAGGTTTTTCGTTATCATCTTAAATTGTTTTTATTCTAGATTGTATTACACATATTGTGGGTTTTTGTATGTCATATGATGGCATTCTCATTACTTGAATATTCTGGTTGTAGCATCCCTTAAGGTCATGCTTGTCTGCGGTTCTGATCTGCTAGAATCTTTCAGCGCTCCTGGAGCATGGATTCCTGAGCAGGTAAAAATTATCAAGAGAATGTTAGAGAGTCAATACTACTATAAAATTCCGTGTACCTTTCAATTTTTGATGCCATGTCCAATGATCTGCATGTCACAAATATCTATTTCTTTAAGAAAAAATGTTGTTCAATGATACTGCAACCTTATTATTGGGATGATGTAGATGCAATCCCCATCTTGGTATAGTGAGCCTCCTAATACCTTGTAAAGTGGTAAATAAGTTTTAGTACGAAAGGTTATTTTTCTGTTATTTTGTGAATAATTAAAAAAATTATCTAACATTTGCTTCGTAAGGCCTTAGCTTATTGTACGGGAAGAATTTTAAAATCTTCTGTACTTTCGAAGTGTGGAAGAAATTTTTAATCTGAATACGCATCTTTAAACTTCTAGGTCAGGACCATATGTAGAGACTATGGTGTGGTTTGCATTCGACGAGAAGGTCAAAACATTGAGAAAATTATTTGCAGCGACGACATTTTAAATGAATACAAGGTAATGTCAGCTGGTTTATGGCTATGTTTGTTTTAATGTGTTGCTCCTTAAATTCTCAAATTGGCTATTTTTGCAGTTAACATTATACTAAATGTAAGATCGTTATTGACTTTTGAAGTCTATTTGAGACCTTTTCAAATTCCAAATTGACATTGATTCATTTAATTTTAGTTATCGTAAACTATCTAAAAATGCTACTAATTGTTAGACTTCATTGTTCATAATTGTTAATGAATTATATCAATTTTTGAGTTTGAAAATATCTTAAATCAACTTTCAAAAGTCAATAAAGATCTTATGATTTGAAACAGATGGAGTATACTTAAATGTATGTTGGCTTCTTTGTTTTGATTCTTCATGGGCAAAACCCTTCTTGTTCTTGTACTTTATGGCCATGTTTGTTTGCAATGATTATAATTCCAAGACAATTAATCCTAAGATTAAATAGTCCTAGTCACATGTTTATTTTTTACGGGATTATTCATGGGATAACTTAAAATAATCTTATGTTATGTTTGTTTTTTTCAGGATTAATTAAAGGATTGGAATAAAAAGTATCGTTTGGGCTATTATACCCTTACTAATAATAACATATTTTAAACTATAATTTAAACTTGTTTATACATCAAAAAATGAACTATTAATTAAAAACTTTTAAATAAGTGGTTATATTATTCAATCACATGTTCAGTGGTACTAATTATATAATTTAACTTTAAATAAAAGTAACATATATCTAATGAGTCCGGATCCAATCCGTGATCCCGGACTTTCTTAAATTACGGACTTTTTTTTTGGTTTTTTTTTTAAACAACTAAAAAAAAGTTTAATATTTTATGGAACTGAAATTTTTACATAATACCGTGTTTTTTATGTAAAAAATCCAGTTCTATAAAATATTAAACTTTTTTTTAGTTGTTTTTTAAAAAAAAAGCAAAAAAAAAAAGAGTCCGTATTTTAAAAAATCCGGGATCCTGAATTTGGATCCTAATTGTATATCTAATAACAATATTTTAATAAAATTAAACTTAGATATTGATATATGTTCAATTTTGATATATGTTAATTGCTAATAAAATCATAAAATAATCTATATATCTAATAATAATATTTAATAAAATTAAAGCGAGAGCTAAAATTTTACTGAGTGAAATATCATCAGTCTAATTCCTCATAAAATATCTTTAAAGTTAAATTAAATAGTCAAATTGCTCTAGTTCATCAGTCTAATTCCTAATAATAAGAGTGAGTTTAGTGCCTTTTTTTTTTTTTGATCTTTTAATTTTTATGAAATTTTTAGTCCCAAAGGAAATGATTTATATCTAATAAATACCGACTAAAAGTACTCTAATTACGCTCACACCCGTAAGATGAGCAAGTCAAACTCAAAATCTTCACCGCAAAGTTTCTTAATTCTAGAGCTTCATCTCCAAATGCAATCCACCAATCAATTTGGATCAATATTAAACATATATCAATCTTACTTGAGATAAACGGTACTTATCAAGAACATGTTTGATCAAAATGAAAGCATATACATACATTAATCGACGGTATTTTACCGGAGCACGCTTTCTTACACGTGTTTTGGCATTTGTGTAAAATAACTCCTCGCCTCAATCGGAATGCATCCAATTGCAAATCGATTTCTTCTCTTTCCTCAGTTAGGAATAAGCTTGTCCATACAAGTGTATAATCCAACCTTAACTTCGTGATCGGGCACGTAAATTGTCATCATATTTAAAATGAGGATTCAAAAATATATCTCTTCTTTGCATTGTCTATGGCACCATATAAAAATCTTATTCCCAAGACCTTCTTTGAATCTGCCATCCTCAATACATTTACTAGAGGTTTTTTGGTCTTAATTGCATATCCCACACTATCCCAAAAATTTCTATCACTTAAAATGATTTTTCTCGCCTCTCTACCTTCGGGTTTTTGCCCAAGCACAATTTGCCCACCACAGATGTAAACATAGCCTAAATATTGCTCAAACTACGTACTGCAAAGTTAAAATAGCGTTAGCAAATCTAGTAGCTACCGTTAACAAGGTCTCAGATTAGTGTTGGCCCTCAATGCCAAGACACATCCAATGATTATATACGAAGTTGCTTACCTACAATTACATAATGGCATTTATCAAAAAATAATAATAATTCAAGTATTCATTGAAAAAAAATTATAACCAAATAATAATAATAATAAATTATTATTATTATTTGGTTATAATTACTATAATAATAATAATAATAATAGTAATTACCTTCTTTGCTTTCACAAAACATTTTTATGTTGAAGCAACTCTCCAAGCTTCTCAAGCATCAAATCGATGCAATCGTGGTACACGGTGTCCACCATATACGTGGCCTCCTCCATTAACATCCTCCCCGCCTCCTTATAATTAGATGATCATTCATCGGTGACTACTTGAATGACAAGGTCTTCTCCCACTTCCTCAACAACAGTAGTTTAAACATCAAATTAGCATCTTTAATCGCGCATCGATGCATCAATGATTTCAAAAAAAAAGGCATGAGGGTTTTTACAAGAAAGTTTATTAGTTGTCTTCCCTAATATCTTTCCAACCATCCGAAGTAAGATTACAGATGTGCAGTCCCAAGTCTTCTTTACTCTCCTCAACAAAGGTCCTTCAAGTCTTCTCTTCCTCCTTCAATATCCAAGATCGTATGGAGTAGGGGGTTTCAAACCACCACCATAGTTCCTAATGGACCAAGCACATATTTATAAATGAAGGACTATCTGCAACATTAAAAGAATCCTGCTTTCAAAAAGAATCTCACCAATATCAAGACAAACCGCATACTGAGTCTCCTTTGAAAATACGATACGATTTGTATTAGAACATCAACATCTACAACAAATTTGTCCATGGGTCCCCAAACTCCCTCGCGGAGGCACTACCCACACTTCAACCTCTCAAGGATGGATGACCACTATAATAAGACCCACTTTATATTTTTTTCACTTCATTTATTTGTCTTTCCTCCTCGAGTCCATATTTTTCTCAGATATGAAGCAAACTCTTCCTTCACTTCACTTGGTACTTTCTTGCAAGCCTCAACGTTACTATGATTACTTAAAAGATGATTTTTCAAATTTGTAATCCCTCCTTTACAAATTTTCTTTCAAAAATTGCATTCCACGTAGAAATGAGCTTTATTAACTCCCGGAGCTGCGGGACCATATTTCCAAGCTGGATCTTTTCTACCCATAATAATAATTCACTGTAATAATAATAAAAAATTGTTATTACATTTTGATAACAAAATTATGGACAACACTAGTCATGTACTCATGTTAACATTGATAGAATTTAATATCGTTCAAAAATTGAATATAAATTTATGTTTGATCGTGATTGGAGACAATTGGAATCGATTCGTTGTGGCATCACCAACAACATTAACATGATGACCAAGATCAAGACCATTGTTATAAACTTGTCAATCCTAAGTCCTAACTAATTATTTTGGTGACATTAGCAATTCATGTACACAAATAATGATATTATTATCGATATCTAAAAACCAAATGAAATTATCATATGCTATCTTTGTTAAAAAGAAATTAATAAAAACACAACAGAGCTATACATCAAGATTCTCTCAAGTACTACAACAAAAACAACAAAAAGCAAAACCACTATGTTTGAGTAAAATCAATATAAGCAAACCAACCACTATCAGGATACATTTGAGATTAGTAAAATTATTAAAATTTAAAATCACCTGCAACAATGAAAAAAAAACCTAGTAGTCACTATCCCAAGAGTCAATTAGCATTGAACTCAAGAAAACAAAAAAACTGCGAGAAGAGAGGAAGAAAAGAAAAATAAGAAGAGGTCGCCAGAGAAAAAAAAAAAAAGAAGAAGAAGAAAAGCGGTCACGGTCGATAGTCGGGGAGGAGAAGAAGAAGAAAGAGGAGAAGGAAGATGGTGGTGAAAGTTGCGAATAGTCATAGTTTCGATACTTAGGATATTTTTTTAAGACAAATTGAGGCATACGATTCATGACGCTTTATAAGCAAGAACGCCACGAGGCTTAAGCCTCAACCGAAAAAGCTAAGTCTTTGTACAATTTTTTCAGTGAAATATCATCAGTCTAATTCTCATAAAATTGTTCAAATTGTCTAATTCCTACTATTTTATAATAGGTGAACTTAAATATTTTATAATCTTAGGACTAATAGTCCCAAGCTCAAATTTAAAAACAAATAAGACACTTGGGATTTCACATCCCAAGTGTAATCCTTAATAGCCTATGTTTAGTTTCATTTTAATCCTTGTACAATTTTTTTTTCATAATTGTTCTTGTACTATTTTGTAGGTGAACATTGTAACCCTTTCTAGGTGTAAATGCCAAGTCAGATTTTTTAACTAGTCAAAGTAGTCAATAAAGGGGTTATTTAAGACATTTCTTATTTCCTTCCCTACATCCCAACTCTTAAAAATCAAGTCTAAACCTTAAAATAAAATAATTATACAACTAAAAAATCATATTATCAAAACTCAAACTTCTAAACCTTATATCCAAATCAAAAGCAGACTCCCAAAAACCCAAATTGTACTATTTAAAAATTAGAATATCAAAAGCCCAGATCTTAAAAATTTGCACAACTCATACTAATCGATCAAAATGGAAAAATTATCACTGCCCAAATTAACTAGGCCATTTGGTTCCTTACAAATTACAACAGCCCATAGCCAACATTTGATTTCTCATGAATCACAACAATCCAGACTCTTAACATTTCATTCCTCACAAATCATTGGCATCCATACTCGCAAGAATAATAAAAAAAGAAGCATATTTGATCTCACCAAATCTCCATTGGAGAAGTGAGTTGAGTTTGACAGCAGTTGGGTAGCACAAGGGTGATGCAAGGGTTTGCTTTTAAGTGGATCAGCGATAGCTGATTTTGTCAAATTCTTGGTTGATTTATGAATCATGGCGTCTGAATCTGAGATGATGATGGTAAATAATCTCACCGGAGTTGTTGGAGATCCATTATATACTCGGATATCAGTAACCTCTTGCTCTATCACTACATATTATATATATGATATACATACGATACCTTTTGTTTTTCAGACTCTTGATTATTATGATTTCAGTTGAAGAGAAAAGCATAAATGACTACTGGAATCAATATACTTGTATACCAATTATATGATTTGTTTTTTTATTTTATGATTTAATTAGTTTGTTTTAATTGTATAAAAGTTGATTAATTTTGTTTAGTGATTAATTAGGCTTTGATTTTGGCATAGATTTTTTATTTTTAGGGATTAAGGTTTTTTTAGGAGTTAGGGCTAATAGTGAGAGGTAAATGTTTAAAATAACCTTCATTGACTACTTGACCAACTCAAAAATCTTAGTTGGAATTTATTTATTTATTATTATTTATTTATGTTTAAAAAAAATAAAGCCGTCTCACACTTACGACTTATGAGGGATTACATTGTTCACCTACAGTGAAACTAGACACAGAGTACAGGGACCACAAGGATTGTTTTGCCATTCTTCAAGTAAAGCTGGTGATCCCGAGTTTGAATATTATGGACACCACCAGTTAAATACAATGATTTTCTCTTGATTGTCCATGTTTTAAATTTCAATATGATAAAATCTAGTTGTTCATATCCTTCTACTTCATGTATTCTTGCAGAATAACATCAAAATCGTCGATGAAGTGGTTCCAAACCGAATTAGTTCAACACTAGTAAGGTAGTCTATCGGATTTTGTTGGTTTGGTGATTTTTATGGTAGAGAGGGCCTTAACTCGGATGATAATGTCTCTTTCAGGGATTGCATTTCTAGAGGTTTGTCGGTGAAATATTTGACTTCGGACGAAGTAATCGATTACATCAAAAAACATAATCTGTACTCCAACTCTGCCTGATATCAGCAACAATTACCTGGCCGGAATTTGTAATCCGACATCGGTATTCCTAGTCCGATCTATAAGTATTTCGCTCCATAAATGTTATAGTTATGTCGTCGTGTTCGGTATCAAGGGGATAACAAAGAACCTAATATTGTATGCTTAACAAATGTACATCAACATCTCTACTAGATAACTTATTTGTGTCTTATGGTACATTTTGGTTGCTGTAATTTTATGTGAACCCCTCATCCCTATTTATCTTTCTCCTTTCCAGATGGGATGGGAGGCTTTTAACTGTTTCTTAGACGAGTTGAGCGTCATGTAGACAATAATTTTCAGCTACAAACCTCGAAATTAGAATCGAGGGTCAAATTTTAATTTTATGGAGTTGCAAATGCCCTTTCATCGCACACAAAGGCTATGTTTATTTCTCTTGTTTATTTTTTAAGAATAGTAGTCTCGGATAATAAAATGACTTGAAAGGGGTATTATTTAATATTATGTCCAATTAGGTATTAGAATCTCTATAATTTGGATTAAAAATTTGTGGAGTAAATTAACTTTTGACTTTGTTTAAAAAGACAGATGTATTTTATCTTATCCTATTTATCTATACTTGAACTAATGAGAATATGATATCTTTGTTATTAGTAGTAGGGTATGATAGTTTAAACAATAAGTTTTATCTAATCCTTTAGAACAAAATAAATATAATGTGAGATTGTTTTAAGTTATTTTATGAATAATCTCATAAAAATAAATATATTTAATCTTAAGATTAATAATCTTGATATTATAATCTAGGGAAATATAGTTCCGATATTATAATTCTTATAAATAAACATGACATAAGTCATATATTTATCTGTTTTGTTTGTTTCATAATTGGTGTTTTACTTTATTAATAATAGTATAAAATTACATAATGACATTATAATTCTTTCAATACTAAAATAAAGGCTAAATAAATTTAGTGCTGCATAAGTTCATAAAAATTTTAAATGGGATTTTTTTTGAATATATAACTAAGTGAGTACTAAGAAAATGGTAATCTACTTGATGTAGTCTTATTTCTCCAATCATTATAACCTTTTTTTTTATGAAATGAGCCTCAAAGCACATTCAAATGATTGGGTAGCTAAAGGAAAGGGATCATAATAAGAAAATTATTTAAAATGATTGGGTACCTGAAGGAAAAAGGGATCATAATAAGAAAATCATTGTAGGGCATATAATTTTATGGTTATATAAAAGTCAATATAATTGGATTACTCTTGGATGTATGTATGTCACATTGATATGTTAATTTTTTTTTTTTTATTGAAAGGGTAAAAAAGTTTAATGTTTTTTAAGATTCTAGACGTTATCAAACTCTATGAGATATGATCAAAATCAATTGAAATATTAGATTTATATTTTCATGTTTCAAGACAAATTATTAACAAATGGTAACACTTGTGTTTCTGAATTTTGGTTTTAGGTTATTTAATATTGTTTTACGTATAAAACAAAAGAGGCTTTTTTTTTTTTTTTTTTTTCTTTCTATTTTTATGTATAGATTGCTATTTTACCATTATATTAAATTTTGTTGTGTTTGTAAGTAAATAATATAGCAGATATTATAAAATATTTACTTATGTTATTTAATTTTTCTTCGTGTAAAATGCACTTTGAATCCTTCACATTTTTCACATTGCATCTTATATTTTAAAATTTGACACTTTGTATCCCGTATTTTTAGCAATTTCGCACATAACACCATCTTAAAATTCGTCGCTAAAAGTGCAAAATTTTTCATTTTTAAATAAGGCTGTAAAATAAACTAAACAGTTCGATTCGAACTCGACTCGAAATATAAATGATTTAAATATGAACAATTTTTAAAGTTCGATAAATTACTCGAATATCTTCAAATCATAATTTTCTATTAATAATTAGATTATATTCGCTCGAAAAGTTCAAACTGTTCGGGCTCGATCCAAGATCGTGGTCGACTCGGTAGCTAAACGAGTCTCATTCAAACCTTATTTCATAATCGATAAATTTTGTAGACTAAATATGAGCAACTCAATACTCGGCTCGACTCGGTTTATTTACACCCCTACTTTTACACACTAATCCTGTTGCTTTTAACTATGAATTTTGGGTCAGTTCACTAAAAGTACGAGATATAAAATATCATATTTTGAAGTATATGATACAATGTGTAAAATATGGTAAACTTGGAGATAACAAGGTATTTAACTCTCTTTTTCCATTCAAATCTTTATTTTTTTTGTACATAAGAACATTCACAATAAAAGTAGTCAAGTTTCTGTCGTTCTTTTTCTATAATTTTAAAAACTCAAAAATAAGAAAATTAGGAAAAAAAATAAAAAAAATTCCCCATCTATTGAAAAAGACAATGTACCCACCGAATTCTTCTGCTGTAAAAAAAGTATTTTTAGCTAGTGTACAAAGTTTGGTAATTGCTTTCCGGGTTATGATTGAGAAAAAGTTTACTATGTTTATGAAAAATGTTTTGTTATTTTTTATTGTTAGAGATGTGACCTTGAAAGAGAAGTAAATATAATTATTTTACGTGGTGTACAAAGAGTGTATTGCGAGTTTTTTTTTATTGAATTACGATTACGACGTACTCTTAATATAAAATGTTTTAAAGAAGTTTTTTTGTCTCTTAATATATGACGTTTTAGAATTTTAAGTAAGCATTAATTGCATAGTTTTCAATATTACCCCAAGTATTAAATATAATTTTAGTTCTCTGACTATTTTTTTGCCCAATAAATAACAATCTCTTTTTTTAATAAAAGGACAATATAGACATTTGATATTATATTTAATGCTATACAATCATTTCTTTAATACTTGTGCACAACTCTAAAAAGTCTTATATTAAGGGATGAAGTATATTATCAACTGTATCATATCAAATACATGGTTAAAATATTATTAACTACTATAATTATCTACGTAACTTCGCAAATAAAAAGTAGACATAAAATCATAAAATATACCATTATCCTTTTCAAAAATTGACTTAACATTTTTACCCAATTAACTCAAATTACAAATATAACCCAACTCATTTTCTCTCAAATAATAAGGTTTCAAACGTTTTGTAACTTTTGTAGAATTAAAACGACTTACTAAATAAACAACTTTAGTGTTTAATTTCTAGAACTTTTGCTCAGTGCCAAAATATAAAAGGTGAAATTAGATGAAGTATAATATTTCAATATTTGATTTTAGTGAAATTAAAAATTGTCGAGTCATCTTTCAAGTTTCAATTCTATAAAGCCTATAGAAAAATATTCATCCATACCACACATTAACATTGGATGCAGTCATTTAACAACGCAAAAATGTGTTACACAAATTCAACAATTTTTTTTTATTTATAATTTTAACATTGGATGGCTTTTAATCATTGAGATGACTAGTTAAAATTACTCTCTGTCTTTTAAAAGATTAGTAAAGTATAATTTATATACATATTAAAAAAATAAAATAAAAAAAGAGTAATTTTTTTAAATTTACTCTTAATGACCTTACACGATTATATAAAGTAGTGAATAGTTTTATTTTTTTTTATATTAATGGATTACACTAAATAACTTAATTATAATAATGAGTAATTTATTTTTTTATATTAATGGACCCCACTAATACATTTGAGGACTTAATACCACCTATTGTAAAACAACTTTTATCTCAATTCTCAAAAGCAATGCTATTCAAAACTAAATGTTTTATTTTAAAAGCATCTCCGAGAGTATTAGTAAAAAAACTCTTCAAATTAATATTTGTTGAGTTATGTGGTAATTTGAAGAATATTATTTATTACTTTCATATTTTGTGACCCATCAGTCTCTTCAATTTAATGAACTATACATCAAACCCATCAAGTATAATAAATGTTTTTAACCTTTAATTGTAGATTTGAAGAGTGAGAAGGAGGTTGCAAATTTGAAGAGTGAAAAAAATGTTTGTTAACCTACGCGACAGTTTGAAGAGATTGTTGAAGATGAATTTTCTGATGTGTCTCACCTATTTGAATATTCCAAAGTGATTGAAAAAAATGTTGGACATGCTCTAATACAAAGATTCTTTTACTACTTGGTAAAAGTATTTATTTTTCTTTTTTGATATAGTTGGAATCTTAGGTTCCTTCTACAATAATTATAAAACACAACTAAGTACTCAAATTTGACTCAGTCTCGACTCGTGAGTATTTGAAATATACACGAATCAGAATTAAATCATTAATATTATGGTAATATTAAAAAAATAAAAATTAACTCAATCAACTATGTATTTTATATTCCAAAAATTACATAAGATTCATAAAATTATATGTTACTGCATTATTACTTTTAAAATTACAAGACTACTGATTACATACTACTTAGTACATTACATCAACTTCAAAATCAGTTTTCTTCAATCCGAATTAATAATACTACATCCATTCTAAAATTCAAAATACATTTTCCCTTTTAGAATCAATTGGCAAAATTTTAAAATTTAAAATTAATATGAAATTATTTAGTTTTGGTACAATATAACAAATGTAAACTAACTATAAAATACTACTAATTATCATCTTTGTTGCTTTCACAACTTAAAAGCGAAATTATATCAATTTTTAATTTTAAGATTTTTATGAATTGACTTACAAAATTAAAATGTATATTTAATTTTGAAACAAAAGGAGTAATATTGTTGTATTCTTACCCTTAAATAGTACTTATTTAGTTTAAAATGATAAATATAATTTCATTAATATTTTAGAAAATTATTTAAATATGATATCTTTTCCTTTTGAGTCCAAATTGAGATAAGAGTTCTATTCTAGAATCAAGGTCCTTAATCATTATTAAAAAAAATATAAGACTCTTCGGTAGTGTTTGTTTACCTCTTAATAGTTCCGCATCTGATTCGATAAGAGGATAAATTTATTTTGTAAAATTTTGTTATTAAGAGACGAAAAGAGAGATATAAATCTAAATACTGAAAATTTTAAATCTATGAAACTTCTATAAATATTGTACTCACTCCATTTTTCAAATTTTAAGATTATTATTGATTTTTAAAAAATCAATTTGAGATATTTTTAAATTTAAAAATCATTCGAATGTTTTATACTTTTTAGTTATCAAACAACTTTTTAAGTTCCGATACTATTTCACTCAATTGATCTAATTATTAAGATATACTTATTTACCATTCAGATCTTAATTAATCACTTTTATCAAATACCACCTTCCTGGTTGAAAATGGAATTCATAGGATCATCAAATTTTATTTTTTAAAGTTAATTTGAGATATTTATAATTTATAATTTAATTAATTTATTAAACTTTTAAAATAACAAATTTTATAATTAATACCACCATTCAGATAGTTGACAATTTTTTAATTGTATAATTTAAAATGAAAATAATTTATATCAATTTTTAACTTAAAAACATTTTAAATTAACTTCAAATAATTAATTATTTTGTAATTAATATCACCATTCAGATAGTTGACAATTTTCTTAATAGTATAATTTAAAATGAAAATAATTTATATCAATTTTTAACTTAAAAACATTATAAATTAACTTCAAATAATTAATATTGATTTTTTATTTTGAAGTGTAAGAATTAAACAATGTAATTTATAATTTTATAATTGTATACTAACTAATCAAGTATACTCGAATCGTTTTCAGCCCAAAGCACAAACAATCAAATACTAACAAATAAATATTTAAACAGACCCATGAACAATAACAATAGGATGTGATAAATCTACATAATTAGTAGATAATAATTTTAATCATTAAGAGTATTTAGCTTACAATGACTACACACTCCCTCAAACAAAACAAGATTATGAAAATAAAATTCAAAATATAAATAAGCCACACACTGAAAAATCAAAAAAAGACAAAAATAAAATATAGATAATTTAGAAACTCCTTGTTTATTTAAAAATAAATAAAACAAATCCAAAAAAAATAAAATTAAAATAAACTTACAGGTGTGAAAAGGCCAACCATAGACTCAAAGCAACAGCGATAAATCTCCCACCGTTCATCCTAACAGCCTCATTCTCATCTGCCGTCTGATCTGCCGGATCTTCCTCTGGTGAATCGGCCGGTGAATCTGCAGAAGCCGGTGCAGGCGGAGTCTTATGCTTCTTCTTCGCCGGCTTTGGAGAATCAGCAGCTTCTTCAGGTGCCGGTGCCGGTGCCGGTGCCGGAGCCGGAGTCGGCGACAGAGCAGCCTTAAACAGCTCCTTCGGCAACAAAACGTGGTTGAGTGTATAAATCGCTAACGGCTGCTCGTCAATCAATGTACCTGTTAACTTCGCCGTCACGATCTTTGTCTTCAACGTCACTTCCTCGCCTTCGTTCTGAACAGTGAAGTCGAATTTGCTAGCTCCGTCGGTTGCTAATGTGTTCATCAAGCCGTTGTTGGCCTTCAACATCGCCACTGATTGATAGACCGGAACGCCGTGAAATTCGAGCAGAGCTTGTTTGCCGGCGGCCGTTAAATTTTTGTATTTAGGCAAAAAGCTCTTGAAAGGATCATCCAGAGGGCAGAAGATTGTTAATCCGCCGTCGAGATTATCCTCGTAAGTCTTCTCGGCGTCGGAGGATAGTAATGTCTCGGCAAATACTTTGCAGCCATGAGTAGACATTATAGCGGTGATATTTTGTGCGCTAGGGGCCGGCGCCGGAGCTTCAGCTGCCGGCGACGGCAAGATCTTGCTGATCTGGATTACGGAAATGTTGTACGGAGTCTCCTGGAGAGATTTAACGAAAGTGGCAGGGAGATTGCCGCCGTTATCCTCGGCGCCGAAGCCGACCTTGCCGCCTTTTAGATCCGTGATGTTGACGAAACCAGATGAGCCGGAAGCAGTGCCGGTGGCTTGGAACATGGTGGCGGCTAGGGCGGTGCCGTTGGTGATTTGGTGGAGCTTTTTAGCGCCGAAGTAGTCTAGGAGGACGTGGAGGGAGAGGACGTTTTTTAAGGAGGAGATGGAGAGGTGTTTGCTGAGCAGATCTGCCATGCCAGCATTGTCGACGGCGCAGACGGTGATGGTGATGCGGGTGTTAATTTCGGCGGCGAGGTGGGTTTCGGAGAGGTAGTGGTTGAATGATGCGAATTCCGGGAACTTTGCGAGTATGCGGGTGATGTTGTGTGCGTTGGTGCCGGACGGTGAGAGAATGAGGAGAATGAGAGAGAGGACCACTGCCCCGGCGGTCGCCGGGAGGAGCTGCATTGTTCTCTGACTTAGAGAGAGAAAATGAATACAGAAACTAGGGGGCCGTCCTGAAGTTTTAGAGAGAGAAAATGAATGAAGTTGTTGATGCTACAACTTTGAGCAGACAGTAGAGAAGTAGTAGTAAGTACAGGGAGAGAAAGAGTGATGGTGGCTATCAGAGGAAATAGATTAGTTGTGTTGTGTGAGTAAAGCAGATCTGGAGTGATGGTTTGGGAATGCACCTTGGGTTTTGGAAAAATTACGGCTAAGGCCACCCTGTGGAAAAACTTTGGCTATGAGGGGGGAGGTGCTATACCGGTACGGTGTTAATTTTTTTTTTTTTATCACAATTATCAGAATAATAAATAAAAAATAATAAAGTAAATTTAAACAAAAAAATTATAAAAAAAAATATACTTTTACGTACAAAAAATTGTACGTTAGTGCGGTACAGTTTACAATATTTTTTCAATAAAAAATATATATTTTTTTATAACTTTTTATTCAAACTTATTATATTATTGTTTATTTATTATTCTGATAATTATAATAAAAAAAATAAAAATAAAAATTCAAAAATATTGTATCGCATTAACGTTGGATACATTTTGTACCGGACCCCCTGGACCCGAAAATATATGTCAAAAAATAATAGGCGAAAGTGAGACAAGATTATTTGTATTATTATTTTAAACTTTTTATCTCATAATTAATTTATTATTTAATCTCTAAATTATGTTTGATCATTTATAGATTATTTGGTAGGATTATATATAATATCATCTTTTTCATTGGAGATTATAATACCCCACCAAATGAAAATATAAATTATAAAATATAGTTTACAAAATTAAATAACAGTATACATCACCCATCTTGAGAGTCGCCAAATACATCATCCATACAAAATTCAAATACAACTTAATTATATTATACAACAACCGTAAAATACGACATAAAAAACATAATCTAAGAGTTTTAATAAGAATATTGTCATCTAGATAATATCCACACTCAATGGAGTCCTCATTACATTTATTATCACACTATTTAATGTAATAGTGAGGACTACTAATGCTATCATCCGACCATCACTCCGCTCCCCGACTAGTCCCAGCTATATATCTCTCATTTCAAGAGAAACAATGAAAGAAAAAAGGGTGAGCTCAACTAGCCCAAGAAGAAATATTACGACTAAGATAATGCGTAATAAATTATCATTAGCTCTTCAACAATGTTAAACCGATAAAATACAATGTACATCAAGTTTAATCAACAGCAATGAATAAGCAATCCATTAAGAGTCAAGTAGAGCATGATATCTACTATCTTCTATGATTTAAAATGTTTTCATCAATTTTATCACGAGACTCAACTTAATAAATAAACCACATCATCGAATCATCCCTCGCACACTACGGCCAAGGATATTCATTAAATCATCAATGGTCATGACTATACCGAATAATCCCTCGGTCATAATCATACCAAAAATCGGCCCATCAATGCACTATGTGCCATCGAGGACTTTTACCACATCATTTATAACATTACGTGTCATGATTATACCTAAATAATGATCCTCGGTCATAATCATACCAAGTCCATCTACGCACGTAAGCCAAAGATGACTTTCATCACAATATAAGTAATGAGGATGATGACAATGACATAATAATTCAATAAAACAAGTTCAAGAATAAATTTTAAAGATTTATAAGTTAATTTATCCTCAAAATCAATAACGCCCAAATTGTCAACACGACATCGCTTTTGTGGAGTAAAATTCAAGAATGCTCGTAAGAATATTTCCATGAAAAGATATCGACGAAGCTTAAATATCCGTGATATTCTACTAATTTCATGGAGTATAGAAGCAAAAAACTTTAACCAACCGAGTATAATGTAATATATGAAACCGCAAATGGATTTTTTTCGCCACGCGCAGAATCCACGCAGATGCATCATTTCCACAATTTAATAAGGAATGAATACGAAGGATCATTCACCATGCATGTGGTAATCACACATATATGTGTTATTCCAAATGTAATAATAAAGAATGGAATAATGTAAGAATTCACATGTGCATGCGATATAATCGCATGCATAAAAGTTATTCCAATAATAATAAAGAAAGAAATAAAAATGTCACGCAGAATCCGCATGCATGTGATATTCCAATGTAATAATAAAGAATGGAATGCCAGAAAAAATGATATTCCAATGTAATAATAAAGAATGGAATAATAACACAGCAGCATGAATCATGCATGATATTCCAATGTAATAATAAAGAATGGAACCAGTCAGCAGAATCCAAGATGCATGTGATATTCCAATGTAATAATAAAGAATGGAATAAAAATGAATAATTCACTGTGCACGCGATAGATCACATGCATAATGTGTTATTCCAATGTAATAATAAAGAATGGAATAATGTAAGAATTTCACCACGTATATGCAGATTTCAGACATGTATAAAAGTTATTCCAAGAATAATAATAAAGAATGGAATAACAACTCATATAGTATAATAAAAGAAAATAACTCTCTTCATGAATACGAAAAGAAATAATACCCCTTACCTTAAAAAAAAACGGATATCGAATAAGTGAGGTAAGCAGACTTTTCTTCTTCTTTCTCTCTATAATTCTCTCTATAATAATTGCTCTATAGCTTTAGTGAATTGGTGAGAAATGAAGGAAGAATGAGCTTCTATTTATAGGAAAATATAGTTTCGATAATCGCACGCTTTGGGGCTCAAAAAATATTACAAAGATAATACCTTCCTCTTTTTCTTTCATTTTTAATTTAGTCCCCGCAAGTATTATCAAACTTGCACCACCTCCCCTAATAGTAAATAATGTGAATCAATAGTTCAATCATGTGAATCAATAGTTATAATCATGTGAAAATATAATTACAAGATAAGACTCCATCTATACCTCCATTTTTAACTTAGTCATGCAAGTATTATCAATCTTGCACCAACCCCTAATAATAGTACAAGAATGTGAATCAATAGTACACACATGTGAACAAATAGTTATAATCATGTGAATTAATAGCAATTAATTGCTCATTTATCCGATTAATTACCCGATCGGGTCAATATAACTTCCAGACATCAATTAATATCAAATAAATGTCGATTTTCACTAACACTAATAATTCCAACACAATGGAACTATCAATTTCATCTTTAATCAACACTTAACTTATTCATCATTAATATTATAACTCACAATATTTAACAACCGTGTCGCTCCTGTGAAAGAGGGGCTTTTCGATAAGGATTTCTCCTTATCATCGCGCGCAATTAGATGACCAAACCTCTCCTCGATGTAACTTCTAGACATTCAAATATTGTAATTTAATAATATGAATAACTTTGTCGCCTCAATTATTGATTTAATAATATAACATATTATGCAGATGATATCGTGACAATAATCGAATCAATAATACGAGAGATATGATGCAAAGAATTATCAGAGTAATAATCGAGTATAACCGAAAGTGACTTTCACGTAAGCATCAATAATCAATAATACCGCGGCTACTACGCAACCACGCCAGACATCGCATTTTTTTACTACCGTAGTTCAACAGCTTTTATTCAGAATACTTTCGCCGTTATTTTTATAAAAGATAATTTGTCGCTTTTCTTACTACTACGACAATACTTCCGCTGTGGGGTCCACCAATGATTGTGTCATCGCATTTAATATTCCTCGTTAAAAAAATAATATTCCCCACCAATCTAATATTATATAACCACTGCTTACTTTGCAAAATTTGTAAATATTACCCACAACTATAACATTATATCAAATCCACACCATAATATTCAAAAATATATTTCGAGAAAATTAAATCTTTATTCACATTCGACGCTAATACTCCCTCTACGTTATCTGAGAATGATATTCGTATTATCCAAGAGAGATATCAAATACCAGAGACCCACCATCTGAGATTGTCTTCTTCCACTGAAAAGATGTACCAAAGATCGGATGGTTGGACTGCCATTCCACTTACCCTCTTGGAGAAAGGAGTCCGTTTCACCCTCCATGCTTTTTTGGTTACTCTTTTAGGGTTTGTTGGTGTGACACCCCCAAATCCAGGTACTCCATTCCCACAGAATTCGGTGCTCACTATCCAAAACCATTACATCTAACTACCCATCATAAAGGATAAAGACATAATTTAAATAATTTAAACAATAATCTCTCTCATTAAAGGGTTACATCATCATCTCAAAAATAATTCCAGGTAATCTAACCTTGAATTTATTACATCAGTTTGCGGAATACATCATAAAATAAAATAAGTTTGGTAACATAAAACATTTAAATAAATTTCTCATAAGTCTTCAACACTTGGATATTTTGTCATTTTCTTTGCTAGTAGATCACTACAAAAAAATGGGCCTTTGGCAACGATTTTTCGGGCAACGACTTTATAAGTCGTTGCTAAAAGTATATGTTTAGCAACAAAATTTATCCTTCGTTGCAGATTGTGTCAGGTTTTCATTTTTTGCAACGAAATTCATAAGTCATTGCAAAATTTCGTTGTTAATTCATTGGCGGGAATTTTTTTTGTTAGAAATTCGTTGTAAAATTTTTGGCCACTTGATTTCCCGTCATCGTGGGCAACAAAAGTTTTTTTGTTGCTAAAAATGGGACTTTAGCAACGATTTTTCAGGCAACGACTTTATAAGTCGTTGCTAAAAGTGTATGTTTAACGACCGAAACTTGTCATTCGTTGCAGCAGATTAGGTCGCTTTTACTTTTTTTTGCAACGAAATTCATAAGTCATTGCAAAATTTGAAACAAAATTGTTAGAAATTAGCTTTGCAAAATTTCTAACCACTTGATTTCTCCTCATCGTAGGCAACAAAAGTTTTTTGTTGCTATATTTCGTCACGCTTAATATGGACCACATTCATTGGCAATAATTTTATTTTCGTAATAAAATAATAATTAAAATAATAATAATAATTAAAATAAAATGGTAATAATTATTATTGTAATAATACTAATAAATTTTAAATAATTAAAATAATAATAAAATAATAATTAAAATTTTATTATTGTTTAAATAATAATAAAATTATTATTATTATTATTATTATTATTATTATTATTATTACTAGTATTAATCTCGCAAAGCTGGTCAAGATTAAGAATGGAACAAAATACAAAAGATGATATATTGAGATATAAATTTCTACATAGATTTGTAAATACCATGAAATAAGTAAATGCTGTCTTGCGCATTCAACTGATTTACCAATGTGAGAAACTAAAAAGTGTTCACAAGACAAAAGTGTTTACCAATGCAATAACTAAATTTTTAAATAATAATAATAATAATAATAATAATAATAATTATTATTATTATTTTAATTATTATTATTATTTAATTAATATTATTATTATTATTATTATTATTTTAATTATAATAATAATAATAATAATTATTATTATTATTTTAATTATTACGATTATTACAATTATTATTATTGTAATAATAATAATAATTATTATTATAATAATAATAGTTAAAATAATATTAATAATTAAAATAATAATTAAAATAAAATAAGAGTGATCCAAACAAATGTCATATTAAATGTCAATGTATATGAATATATGAATTGAAAAAAATTAAAAGGACTCACACATCATTATTCTATTTTATCCATTAGAGTTTAGTTGTAATATGACTTTATTATGAAATTTAACGATAAATATATTGTTTTTCAAAAAAAAAAAACTATTTGTAATTGTAGTGACTATTTTTAATCATTGAACTCTGGCAAATTTTTCTATTATAAATATTTGTTATTATTATTATTATTACAATTTCTAGTACAGTGACCAAAAAGTGTATTATCTCATCTTAACATGCATAAAAATGCTGCTAGGTGATTTAAATATTAGTATTACATTAATTCTAGCATGATAGCTAGTTGGTCTAGTGGTTTTTGTTGGAATTTAAGGTTTCTAGTTTGGAGAGGTCTGGAGTTTGATACTCGTGTGTAACATTTTCTTTAAGTTCTTAAATTCAACATTTTGCATTGAATGTGATTATTTTTATTTTTTAAAAAATATTAGATTAAAACATTAATAATATGCTTATAGTTAGTTTCATTTATTATTTAACCTCAATATATATTACTTTATTATATTTTGTTATACATAACATTTATAGAGAGTTTCAGTTATAATATATTGTGTAACTCTTCAAAAAGTCTACGAAATAAAAATTTTAATTAATTTAACGATATTTTAAACATGAACAAATGAAATGTTAACGATAATTTAACGATATTTTATCCATATTCATTTAAAATTACCCATTTGGAAATATTCATTAACTACCCAACCCATTGGTGACCCATTATCCATTACCCAATAAAAAGATACGGACATAACAAATACCATTACTAGTCGTATAAGTAAAATGACATACTCTACACATACACACCACATTACATAACGCACTCCTTGCAAGAATTCTATCTCACCAGAATCGGATTCTTAAAGTTGTTCCATATAAATATAATGCTGATCATGCATCAGTGATTAATTTCTATCAGCCTTTAAAAAACCATTGATTATGATGTCTTATAACAGCCAGGATAATCATCACTTAGATTACATGAACGAATATTAATACTCAAGTTGTCTAATAAACTTTATGGAGCTTATATACCAGCAGTATTTGTAATCTGACGACCACAAATAAAGGCACATACACAATGGACATGACGATCCATAATTAAAAAGCTCATCAGTAATCGTTCTTAGTTCAAATCAGGAGATAAACAATCTATCTTGCTGCACATGACAAATGCTTATCATCACAAATCACAGCATTGAAAATCCAAAGTTCTACCATTAGTCACCACTAAAGTCTGAAGTCATGTTAGCTCAACTGAAGCAATCATCAAAATATGCACTTGCTCATATATATAAGCACGATTTCAGAATCACTAGTCATATAAGTCAATTTGAGGAAAAGAAAATTTTAATTTCAGTCAATTGTGTACAGCTGGTTACAAGAATTATGCTGTGTTCCATATTAGGCCATTTTGTTTGTTGTTTATTGACAATTTTAGAGTAGTTTTTACTTGGAATTCTTTTTTGGATGTTGATATCAATTTTCACCAATCGTCTTTATATATTTGGTTCTCGCAACTTGATTCAGTTTTCTTTATTTACTTAATTTTTTGCTATTGTCTGTTGCAGTTATGGTAATATGGCTCTTTTCTACCACGGGCTTAACCAAGCAGAACTTGCTCTACGGCACATGTCCCGCGCGTTGCTCCTACTAAGTTTGTCATCAGGCCCAGATCATCCTGACGTGGCTGCAAAATTTATAAATGTTGCAATGATGTACCAAGATATTGGAAAGATGAGCACAGCTCTTTGTTATTTGCAAGAAGCCTTGAAAAAGAATGAGAGGCTTCTAGGTGAGGAACATATTCAGACTGCTGCGTTCTACCATGCTCTGGCCATTGCATTCAACTGTATGGGTGCCTTGAAGCTCTCCCATCAGGCATGTATTAAATAAGATTTATGTATTTTATGAATGTCTGAAATATTTCTTCTTGCTTACATTGACCAAAGTAAGCTCTCTTATGTGACAACATGAAAAGAAGACATACGATATACTTGTCAATCAACTTGGAAAGGAGGATTCTAGAACACGCGATTCAAGAAAATAGGCCCAAGAAGAAATGACAATTTTTCTTAGTCTTCTGGGAGGAATGTTTTAACAAAATAATTTATTGTGCAGACAGTTGGTATCATCTCCAAGTCAAACTAAAAATTGCATAGAGAAATATCATAAGCACTAGATTACACAATGATTTAACATCTCCCATGGATTAAGGGACTTTCATTGGCTTCATCTTTAGAATAGAAAAACCAAGTATGCATGTAAAAAGTTGAGAAACTTGGTTTCCATGGAGATAATAAAGCAGTTAAATCGCTAAGCTCTTCCTTGATGCTCATTGCGTGCACAAGTTATATTTGACCATTTGAAAATCATTCGGTGTCATTATTTGTCCTTTCATCTCCTAAACTCTCGAAGCAACTGCTCATTCTGTACACAAACTAAATAGGCAATTCGTGTGCTTACTCTTTTAAATTTCAGATTTTATCTTCTTTATACTTGATACAATTCTAGAATAGAATGTTTATGGCTTCAACATGTTCTAGAGATGTCGATGGACTTTGATTTATGTAACTTCTCATTTGCAGCAAGTGGGCCAGGCCACTGCAAGGTCAATAATGGAGGTTGTTGGCATGAGACCAGGGAAGGGCACACCTTCTCTGCTTGTTCGGTTCGTGAAAATATCTAGACTTTGAATTGTAGTTCCCACTATACAATTAAATTTAAACTTAATTCTTAATTGTGATGACAACAGGATAACAGAGATGGTAAATGCGTGTCCTCCAGGATTTAAAGGTGATGGTGTGAAAAGTTGTGAAGGTAAGGGACTTGCTTTTCTTATTGCTCAGCTATGTCTGAAGAGTGGTGATCATACATTAAAGAATGATCCAAAAAATAGGGATTTGGATTCCAGGCAGTGTGCTTTGGACAAGTTATTTGTGCAGTCCTATAGAAATTAGTAGCATTCATATAGCTAGAGAGTTGCATTTCGGTGGCCTTTATATACAAGTAATATATAATTGCAACTCTCAAGTTATACAAATGCAACTCATTCCTATAGCACTGCCCAATGAACTGCCCAAAAACAACTGCTTGGAATCAGGCTCCATAAAATAGACCTTCACCTGGGAAAATTTACTAGTCAGTGGGCCCCATTTATTCTGTATGTTCTGGATTCTTTTAGAATCTTGATCTCATTGTCACATATGCAGCATTAAATCAGCAGTATTCTAGTTGCATAAACCATATTCTGCAGTATTCTGATGACCTGATGGTTGTGGTATATGTATTACTTCTTTGGTTCCTCCATGTAGGAAACTGATCTCAAGTGAAATAGAATTAATTGATATTTCTTCATTAACTCAGTTTTATGTATATAGTGTACTCTGCCTGTCCCAGTTTCATAGCCTTGTGTGCACAGATTATAAGCATTAGTAAATACCAATGGCACATTTAAATATAATGTTCTTCATAATTTTTATCCGAGGAGAATTTTTTATTTTTTTTTATCTGAGGAGATTTTGTTTTTATTCATGTTTGTAGTTTATTTTTATGTTGCACTCAAATGTCAATTCTATGCTTTGAAGGCCTTAAAATCTTTCCCGAAGTCATAATTTACAAAATTTGGGTAGGTGGGAGTAGTGATAAAATCTTCATTTCTATCAATTAATACATTCAAGAAGCGTGAATTACAGGTAAACGAAACCACATTTATGACGGCTCTTCTACAATGGCCTTAGATGCAGCTTCTACTCAAAAAGCTATTGATATCTTGAAGGTATGTTTGAAATCCCATCACATTGATGTCCTTCTTACTTGTCCCCTTAATATATTTAAGAAGCGGGATTATAGCTAGGCTTGTTGTTGTTGAAATGTTTGCTGAAGACAGTAGGGGTGGAAAGGAAGGAGTTAGATTCTAGTTACTGCGACATTGTATCACACCAGATACAAGAGTTTTTTTTTTACTTGTTGCATCTTAAGCTAAACATATTGCAAATATGCCATGTACAGTATTGTTAATCATCTAAAATTTTGTAAACTTCAGATTGTCTTTTTATTGCGGTATATTTAGAATAAGTTGTTAGAAGAACATCTAACCTATCACTAGTAGTCACTGATGAAAGGTACACTTTTTATATAATCCTTGAATAATTGGCTAATATTTTACATTACGATGTTATCTTCTTGTGATAATAATTGAGAACTATGAGTTAAATATTACTCTAGCACATCTGGCTCAAATTTTTTGGATATTTAAAAAACACCAATGTCAAGGGCCATCATGGAAGTAGCCGCATTAGTTGTTCTATGTTGATTTGCTTGATGATGGTGTGGTAATGTAGCAAGATAGTAAGACTAAGAAATAGGGACACTTTGCGAATAAGGCTATTTGATCTCATGGTCTCTTTTGTTATTGAAAAAATTGGATTTATCTTATTAGCATTGTAGAACATCAATGGTTACAATGAATTGAACAGGTTTGGGGTGTGCCAAAGTAATGAATTTATACTCACTTGATATATCTCGTAACCCTGATATTTGCGTAGTATGTGATGACGTCTGTACAGTCTCCTGGTATCAATATACATTGTCTATGATAGCATGCCATAATAATTCCCTAAATATAAGTTGTACAGTTTGACAGGCCAATCCTGATTTGATACAAGCATTTCAAGCTGTGTTCGGTAATACTAGTGCATTTGGCAACAAATCCTTGTTTAATGATTTGCTTGTAAACTGTATAGATCACTTTATTTTATGTGTGTGGTCTTGTGGGTGTGAGTGTGAGTATAGAGGAAGGGATTGAGGGAGAATGGGAGGGGATTGCTCTCTATATCATATTCTGGCACTTGTGCAGGTGTGAGAAGAAAGGGTTGGAGGGAGGCAGTGATGGGAGGGGTTTCTCCTTATATCATACTTTGGCACTACGCATTGGGTTTTTGCACAGTGTTTCAATAATTTATATAGCTCTAGCTGGGTTTTGAGGAAGTTTGTTCTTTACTCGTTGCTTGATAATTCAGATTGAATGCTTTGAAAGGGATGCAGTCATCTCAGGGGAAAGATAGCTGGTTCATCACTATATCTTGATCTAAATATTGAGGTTGGCTATTATTAATTTGCATTCTTTATACGATCTAACCTTTCATTTCATGCATATGTTCTATCTTGTTGAATTTGATACAACAGTTACTTTAACTCAAGCAGTTGATCCCTTCTATAGTGTTAGTAGTGTCATGCATAAAGTTGAGGAGAATATTCGTGATGAAATTCAGAAATCTCATCCTGAAGTAGCTGAAGTTTTCATTTATATTGGTAACAACTTTATTTTGTTTAATCCTTGTACCGTCTCTAGAAAACTACATCGTTTTAAGGCATCACATGTTTGTAACAAATATAAGATTATTGACTTCTTGAAGTCAATTTGAGACATTTTTTTCATAATCGGGTAAATTTATTTAATTTTAGTCAGTACAATGATGAATATTGTAAATTAGTTTAAAAGGTACTACTAATCATAAGATTTGTATTTTCATAAATTTTAATGAATCTTATCATTTGAGTTTAAAAATATCTCAAATTGATTTTTAAAAGTCAATAATAATTTGGAAATGGAATGAGTATTTATCGATGTGTGGCTAGTAACGTCATGGACTACTGAGCTTCTATATTCTTCATGGTTGTTATTTAGTCCTAAAAAATCTTATAGCATAAAAGGGTCAATCTGCCATAAACTTTTGAAAAACTGATAATATATATTTTTGGCAAGTATTGAAGAATTGGTAATTTGTTATCTCAGAATTCTGATTGTGTTGAAGACCCTTGTTACTTTATTAGTCCTCTTTCATGCATGATGTTCCCAATTCCAATTTGTTCATTATATAGTACATAGGAGACTAAAACCACTTTTAGTCCCAGGAAAACAATCTCTTAAATTGTAGGCCTAAAAATAATAATTATGTCAAAATTTAACTAATCTGTATTCACATGTGGACCACCTCAAAATTTGCTTGAGCCAACTAAAATTTTCTTTATTCCCAGGCATTAGTGAGAGAACATGGTATGCCTTCTTATGATATTGTGATTGCCTATGTCTTTTTCTACTTATGAGCAATACGGTGTACATTAGTACCATGTAGCAACTCTATTGTCTTTGTGTATTGATTTTGTCACTAAGTGCCTCTGGTGACCTATTTGTTTCAATTTCCTGACTTGCTATTATTTTTAAATATGTGCAGGAAGATTGCTTCTACGACTTGCCTTACAATATTGGGTATCAAATTTTCGTACTACGTTTACGAAAGACAAGGGACGGAATTATGAAGTGTACTCTCTTTATATATGTAGATATATACTTTGATTGAAGAACTGTGGTAGCTTTAGATGGTTAATTGTAAAGATAATAAATGATTATGTAGTGGATGATTTTATTAAGTTAATAATATTTTAGTTTTTTTATTTTTGTCATTATTTGCTATGGGGACATTGAGCCAGTCAGGTACACAAAAAGAATGTCAAATTTTGATTTGGCAACAATATAATTCGTTACCAAAGCATTGAATAAGTTTTAATATAGCAATAATTTTTTATACATTTAGAAACAAATTTTTGTTGCTAATGTCATTAAAAATATAATATTTGGCAACGAAAAATTAACCTAATAACAACGGAGAGGATATTGTTGCTAATACTAAAATAAAAGGCAACATTTTTATCAATTGTAAATCATATCAACTTTCGTTGCATATATAAAGAAACGACATCATATAATGTTGTTGTTAATCGGCGACTTTTCGTTGTTATTGAAAAATAACCAAAGACAAAAATTTTCGATTCTTTGATTCAAAGATAATGTCGTTGCCAAATAATATAATCAGCAACGAAAATCGTTGCTAAAAAGTTTACATTCCGCAACGAAAGCAAGCTTAGGCAACAATTTTCATAATTGACTGCAATGAAAAATGTCATTGCAAAATGGTGTCAATTGCAATGAAAATGCATGGTCGTTGCAAAAAAAGAGAGTTCATTTCGTTGCTAATTAGAAGGCTTTTGCAACGAAATGGGCTTTTTAGCAACGAAATTGTAATTATTCTGCAATAATACATTTTGTTGCTAAAGGATTGATGTCTCTGTACGAAATCCAAATTTCGTTGCAAAATGTATTACTTTGGCAACAAAGAAAATACGTTCATTGCAGAACAATTAGCAACGCTCATTGCGCAACGACAGTAAAGTCGTTGCCAAAACCCTTTTGCAACGAAATTTGGCACCTTTAGCAACGAAAATCAGTTGTTGCTGAAGCCCCATTTTTTTATAGTGGATGGCTCATCAACTTTCTCCACTTTAGCTGCAATGTTAATTGCAAGAGTGAGCAAACAAATGCTCACTGATATAGAAAGTAGTAATGACAACAACATGAGAATGAACAACGAAAGCTGAACAATAATGAACTTGTTCCACGAATCAAAATAGAAAACAAGTTCGAACTTTAATATCTGAGGGTCGTAAGACCACAAACTATGTCCCCGGTACCTAGGTATTATTACCCAACCTTAACAGTCATTTAGACTATACAGGCCCTTCTTAACATACTTAGGGGGATCAGCCCTTTGTACCATGTATTGTGCACAAACATCTAAACGTTACACGTACAAAATCCCCTATGTTAGGGTTGTTCGTCTCAGTTTGAATTTAGAATTTTTGCACTAAAGAAATTTTAGTTTGGAACTAGCTTATCAGTGTTTCTAGAATTTTAGAACACTGTTCAAGTATAGATTAATTTAATCAATAAGAGTTTGCTTACTACTTGAAGGTTTAATACAAGAATGTAAAACTGAACAAGGTTATCAAAGTCAAAGACCGGATATCAACAATATATAATTGAATAAACATGATATACATGCAAAGTGTTATATCCAAAAGAGTTAGAACAATCTCATTGGAATCGATGTATTAGAACAATATATGCTTTGTACAATAATATCAAGGTTTAGAAAAGTAAAACTCGCTCAAGGTAACGAGTTAGGTTACAAGAGCTTATTCAATCATACATAAGGATAGAATCAATAGTCTTGCTCAATAAAATTTAGAAACTTGCATTCATTAACAAAAGAATGAAGTTAGAAAGCTTGCTCAATGTAAAGAGTTAAGGTTTAGAAACTTACCTTGTATGTAAGCTACACAAATGTAATATTCGCCAATTACCCTACATATATCATTGAAATCGCTATAATAATTAGTTGCATGAATATTAGCTTTAGGGTTTAAACCATCATTTAGGTCATAACCCTAACCTGGCACCTAACCATGTTGGTTAACACCTTAACGATTCTGAAATCACACTATAAACTAACATAAACCTTATCATTTATCTTTAACTTTTGAAAACATCACATTTGGTTCATTACATAACTTATATAAATAATTACTTAAAATTTTCACATTTTGTATTACAACACCTTATAATCTGCTATTGTGGTTTATATTATGCCTCAACATTATTAACATGCATGCTAAACTAATATAAGTGCATTACACATGACTGCAAAGAAAGAAGTCATCGTGCATGGGCTCGGGGCACAGCGTGCAATTGCTATTTATCCTTGCCTTTGCACTATGTGTAGGCTATTTGGTGCTCGATCGCAGAAAACCGATAAGACAATTATTGCTGATTCATTCATGGCACTGCAGCAAGCAGTTGCAATGTGCGTGTGACAGAATCGCAATAAATTGATCTGCTACTTGGCAGTCACCCATCTCAACCCAAATCCTACAGAAATCATGAAACGTAGCAACTAAAACCTTGTAATAGCATAGATACACATGTTATCCATCATTCTATATACAAAAACACTACATAAACACAAATTTGAAGAATCAAAACCCCCCAATTTCCAAATTTCATCATATTTTACACTATTAGCGAATTCAATCACCACGAACTCGTTTTTCAATCAATTGACATGATTCCAATTATGCCGCTTTTGTTTCTTAACATATTAACATAATCCAATAACAAATTACAGATTATAACACATATAGAGCATCAAATTTCATACTTTTTAAAGCCAATTTTTAAAGTATAAACACTGTTATTTTCCTTTTCCTCCTACAACCAAATTACACGAATTTGAACATCAACCAAGAATTATAGATGATAACTAACAAGTTTAGCAATAACATACATACATAGAATTCAACATCTTAACCCTATCCAACGAAATTCCCAATTAACAGAGGATATGTATTGCAAAGAAAATTATAAATTATACCTTTAAAACCCTAGTTGAATGCTAACAAAATTGAGAGCAATCCTTTCCCCAAAACCCTTATTCTCTAACCCCCAATATCATTGTGTTTCTTTTCTCTCTTCTTCCAAGCTTTCCCTCAAAACTCTGTTCTTAAGCCTTAGGAGAAAATAAGAAGCGTAGAAAATAAACTGGCCTCCCACTAACCCACATTCTCTTTCAGTTAAAAAAAACAAAAGGCGTCAGTTGAATAAGCCAAAGGCCACAAGGCCTTGTTTGGCTACCCCCTATTTTCCAAACTAAATTATTTTTATATTATTTATATTATATAGTTTCACTTGTCACACATGCAACCCATTAAATAACTTATAATAATAATAATAAAAATCTTATTATCATTATACTTATAATTAATAAATAATTATATATCTAATTTTAATTAATAAATTAGAAGCATCACTTTATTTAATTTATATCCCAAATTTTATTTAATAAAGATTTAAATTTTTCTCGAAATATTTTTTTTTTTAATATTATGGTGTGGATTTGAGATAATGTTATAGTTGTGGGTAGTATTTATAAATTTTATAAATCTCGTGAAAAAAAGTATGCAAGTTTATAATATTATATATTGATTGGCATAAGGAGTGGGGAATATTCTTTTTAATGATTAGGAATATTCAGATGACGACAAAGGAGACAATCATGGTGGACCCCAACAACGGAATTATTATTTGATTGAGAAAAAAAAAAAAATTTAATTATTTTTAAAATAAATATAGTAAGTTTTTGGGAGAATATTCGTTTTAAATACCGTTGAAACTAAAAAAGTAAAAGAATACGCGTGGGTCGCATAGTACAATACCTGTAGATGATTATCGATGCTTACGTGAGAAGTCACTCCTTTTTTGTTCAATTATTACTGATGTTAGTCACTTTGACAAGTATCTCACGTTATTCGATTCAATTATTTATATTATTTATATATATATATATATATATATATATATATATAGTTTTGTTTTATTAGTATTATTAATGTAATAAAAAGTAAAGTTTTTATATAAAAATGTAATACTTTTATAAAGTTATTCGCTTTATTAGGCTAATAGTAAAAATCTTTTATATAAAATGTAATACTTTTATAAAGTTATTTTTTTTATTAGAATACTTTATAATAGTTTTTATATATTATATATTAATATTATATATATTTTATTATTATATATGTTATGATATAGTGTTCAGATAGTGTTTTCATAGTATAGTAAATTTTTATATAAAATGTAATACTTTTATAAAGTTATTCGTTTTTTATTAGATTATAAATATATTATATTTTATTTATATTTTTTTTTATTAGAATTTTTAAATTAAATCTGGACCGTCCGCATTTAAAAGTAAATCAACTGGACCGATTCATGGATTAGTTATTATTCATCCATTCTTCTATAAATAAGCTCATTCCTTCATTATTTTTTACTTAATTCATAAAAACTCTAGAGAGAGAAACTATAGAGAGAGAATTCTTCTTCTATAATCTTGAAGCGTATTTCTTTTTTTAAGAAAGAAGAAAGCTTTGAGCAGAAGCAAGTTTCTTCAAGTATATCCCCGCCTCTACACATTGAGTACTCTTCTTTTATAAGGTAAGGGATATTATTTGTTATACTCAGTAAGGGGTATTATTTTTTTCATATTCATGAAGAGAACTTCGTTATTCCATTCTTTATTATTTCGTTGAATAACCGTTATTATATTATTCTCGTTTCTACCCTATACTTGGTGAAATTCTTTCGTTATTCCATTCTTTATTATTCTGTGAATAATCCTATTTATGCAAGTACCGCATACATGGTGAAATTCTTTCCGTTATTATTCTTTATTATTTATTATTATTCGAATAAATATTACATTATTATTTATGCGCCGTGGCATTTATACCGCATACATGGTGAATTCTTGTTGTTATTCCATTCTTTATTATTCTCGTTGAATATCCGTCTGCGTGCATTTTTACGCCGATTCCGGTTCCATTATTTATTATTATTCGTTGAATAACTTGCTTATGCGAAGTATCGCATGCATGGTGATTTTGTTGTTATTCCATTCTTTATTATTCGTTGAATATCCCGTCGTTGCATAATTACGCACCGACCGTTCCGTTATTTATTATTCATTTGAATAACTCGTCATGCCAAGTACCGCACCGCATGCATGGTGATTTTTTGTTATTCCATTCTTTATTATTCTATTGAATATCCTCGCTATGTGCGCGACATACGCCGACCTCGTTCCGTTATTTATTATTTTATTATTTGAATAACTCCGCATATGAAGTACCGCATGCATGGTGATTTCTTTTGTTATTCCATTCTTTATTATACTCAAATTGGTTAAAGTTTTGACTTCTATACTCCATGAAATTAGTGGAATATCCTCGATATTTTGCGCTTCATCCAAAGATCTTTTCATGGAAATATTCTTCCGAGCATTCTTGAATTTTACTCTACAAAGAAGTATCATGTCGACAATTTGGACGTTATTAGTTCCTCGGATAATTTAATTTTGAACTTGTTTTATTCAATTTTATATCATTGTCATCATCCTCATGTTTATATTTTGTTGAAAGTCATCTGTGGCCTCAGAGTGCATAGATGGACTTGGTATGATTATGACTGTGGATTATTCTAAGATAATCATGACCGTAATGTTACAAATGATGTGGAAAAAGTCCTCATTGGCCCGTAGTGCATTGATGGACGCTTTTTGGTATGATTATGGCTATGGATTCTCTTCGCCAAGGGAGCAAAGATGAATTATTTTATGGCATGATCAGATCGCTGATGAAAACACGATTATCTTTGGCCCGTAGTGCATGGATAATTCGTGGTCGTGATGATACTAAATAATATCCTCGCCTCAGAAAGCAGTGGATGATTTGATGATGTGGATTATTTATTATTGTCGAGTCTCGCCGATAAAAGTGATGAAAAACTTTTTAAATCATAAAAGATAGTAGATTTTATTCTCTACTGACTTTTTTAATGGATTGCTTGTTCACCGCAGCTTAAACTTGATGTTTATTATATTTTATCGTTTAACATTGTTGAAGACTAATGATAATTTATTCTCGCATTATCTTAGTCATAATATTTTTCATCGGGCTAGTTGAGCTCACCCTTTTCTTTCATTGTTCTCTTCAGAAATGAGAAGAATAAGCTGGACTAGCTCTGGGAAACAGAGTGATGGTCCTAGATGATAGCATTAGTAGTCCTCACTATTCTCGTTAAATAGTGTGATAATAAATGTAATGAGGACTCCATTGAGTGTGTGGATATTGTCTATAGATGACAATATTTGTATTAAAACTCACAAAGATATGTTTTGTCGTATTTTACACGACATCGTTGTATAATTAGTTTGTAGTATTTGAATTTTGTACCATGTATTTGGCATGCACTCAAGATGGGTGATATACCTATTTTTGGGGGGGCGCCACAGCTTGGTATCAAAGCTTAGGATATGATCCCCGGCCGAGATGTGAGACAAGAACTAGGAGGGAGAGACGGGAAATTCTTCGCTAGTATGACCTACCTAAGTTTATTTGGTATTTAATTGGCTGGTTAGAGTATAGGATAATATGTGATATGTTAATTAACCCTTGTTTTGTGGGGTGATTTGAAAATGGCATTTGAAAATGTTGAAATAAAAAAGGAGAAAAGTCTCCAATCAATAATCGTGAATGAAACAGAAGGAGATAACCTTTAATCACTAATCAAATGTTAACGATGGATGTTAGAGAAGAAGAAATTAGAGATATCTCTACGTGTCAAAGTGAAGAACTAGTTAGTCACCGTTAAGCAATTCAAGGAGTCGACCACCGGAGTTTTGGGAAAGCCGTAACCAGTGAGAGAGAGAAGAAAGAAGATCACCAAGATATTTGAGGAATGCTCGAGGAGAAAAAGGTTTAGCCACCTTTTTATGATCAAAATTTAGAAATCAAAATCGTATCGTTCGATGAGTCAAGATGTCTTGGGAGAAGTTCCAAGAACGACAAGTACTTTCCAAAAGTATTCGTCACATGAAGGAGGTGGAAAGAGATGTAAAAATTCAAAATTGTCGCAAAGACGAGGTTAACCCATTTGCATCCATTCGATGATAATGAAGAATGAAGAATGTTTCTAAGAGGTTCAAAAGTATAAGATATTATTCTCATAAATCTAAGTTTATATGAGATGTTGATCAAAGTTCGCTTATGAAAGAAGAAACAAAAAAAGAACCAACAAAGGATAATAAGATGACGGTAAAAAACAATAAAATACGCATCGAGGGAATTATCATTGTAGAAAAAAGGTAACCGATCGATCAATAAGGCCAAAATAGATGAAATGGATTTTGCTTTTTTGGACAACAACAATTGGGAGAATCCAACATCGAATTTGGAATTTACAGTGAAGAAGACCACGGTCCAACCCCAATTCGATATGGATCGGAGAAGTCAAATGATTCAAATCATGGATTTAAGAATGTGAAGAAAGGTCACCTAGCTCGAAGGTGGTGGAATCAAGTCCACCGGGATGGTGATGCCAAAGGATGTCAAATCCAAAAGTCGTAGTTTAAGAGAGAGCGTTTTTCGAGTGAACGAGGAACCCGAATAAAGTTATTATGGGTAAGTTAATCATAAACTCTTGCGTAAGTCTATACCTTATTAGATACCCGTTCTACCCACTCTTTTATTTCACCTAGTTGTGTTCAATGTTTAAATTTAACTCCGAGAAGTTAGACTTTGATTTATCTCGTTGAAACTCGTTGGGAGAAACCTTCGTTACCTCCACTATTTATAAATCTTGTTTGATTCAAATCAACACTTTCACGCTACTCGTCGATCTTATCTCTTTGAAAATACTTGCATTTGATGTGATTTTAGGAATCGATTCGTTAACTACTCATCATGCTTTTAGTAAGGTTGTTAGCTTTCATATTCCTAACCAACCCGTTATGCTAATTCAAGCAACCAAACCACTAAAGTCAATCATTGTCATATCAAGCCATAAGTAAAGAGCCCCGATCCTTTCGTTGTTGACTTTCTTGTGTGGAATGCACCGCCGCCGACTTTCCGTAGGGACATCGTGAATAATGATGGCAAGTTGATAGTATCAATGTGACGTGTTATCCAAGTCTTGGATGAGGGTCACAATTTTGAATGATATTTCTATTGTTAATAAATTTCGACGATTTATTTGAAGACTTTTAGCCTACCCCTAGAGCGTGAAATCGAATTTTGTATCAACCCCAAAGACAAACCCCATTTCTAAAACCCTCAAATATTTCTTCAACTAAAATGAACGTAATATGCGCCAAAGACGTTGGCTCGAGTCGTTGAAGATTACGATCGCACTATTCAATACCATCGTGGAAAAGAACGAACGTGGACGAAAGCCGACGATTGAGTAGAAGATCGATGATGCATTTCAGAGTAAATGATGAAATATAAGACTAACCCACGTGAAGATAACTAATATACGAGTAGAATCGACTTTAATCGATAAAGTTAAAGCCGCCGCCAAGCTACATACCAGAAGTGATGAATGTGAAGAAGAAGGTTCAAGAGGGCGTTATTCTAGAAGCAAGAATCGATGAAGAGAGGAAATCTCAACCTCGATTTAATCGCCCATTTGAAATCCTCGATCAAGTAGGATCGTGGCTTATAGACTCGCTTTTACCGCCAAGTATGTCGTGTTCATAACATTTTTTTCACGTATCGATGTTACGTAAATATGTGGACAACCCAAACCACATTATTGATTTAGAACCGGACGAGATAGCGGATAATTTAACGTATGAGGAGATGTACTGTTAAAATCTCGATAAGAATATATTCAACACTCAAAGGTTATACCTCAAGAGTTAGAATCTGAATGAAGTCAAGGTGTCCTCATCTCGCTCTAAGATACAGTAACGTACGTAAATTTCGAGGCTTAAATTTCATAAGGAGGGAGATTGTAAAATCCCAAATTTTATTAATAAAGATTTAATTTTTCAAAATATTTTTTTTAATATTATGGTGTGGATTTGAGATAATGTTATAGTTGTGGGTAGTATTTATAAATTTTGCAAAAGTATGCAAGTTGTTATATAATATTCGATTGGTCTGGGAATATTCTTTTTAACAGGAATATTCAGACGATGACACAATCATTGGTGGACCCCACAACGTAATTTCATTTGATCGAGAAAACGAAAAAATATTTTTTATGAAAATAACTATGGAAGTTTTACCGTTAAAACCGCTGAACTACCAGTAGTAAAAGTACAAAGAATAATAATGTGGTTGCATAAGAAGCATAGTATTGATTATCGATGCTTACGAAGATTGATTATTGATGCTTACGTGAGAAGTCACTCGCTTTTGTTCAATTATATTATACAAATAAGTATAATATTAAAACAAGATCTCACGTTATTGATATATCAATTATATATATATATATATATATATATATATATATATATATATAAGTTTTGTTTTATTAGTATTATTAATGTAATAAAATAGAAGCTTTTTTTTATATAAAAAATAATAATACTTTTATAAAGTTATTCGTTTTTTATTAATATAATATAATTTTATATATAAAAATAATACTTTTATAAAGTTATTTTTTTTATTATTACAATAATTAGAATATATTATATTTTATTACGCATATAGTTTGCATATAGTGTTTCGCATAAAGTTTTTATATAGTAAAATTTTTTATATAAAATGTAATACTTTTATAAAGTTATTCGTTTTATTAGATTATAAATATAATATATTATATTATATTTAAATATTTTATTAGAATATTTTATTAAATTAAACTGACCGTCCCGCTTAAAAGTAAATCAATCAATGACCTGCTCATGGATTAGTTACTATTCAATCCATTCTTCTATAAATAGAAGCTCATTCCTTCATTATTTCTTATTTAATTCATCAAACTCTAGAGAGAGAAACTAGAGAGAATTCTTCTTCTATAATTCGAGCGTATTTATTTCTTTAGAGTTTAAGAAAGCTTTGAGCGTAGTGCAAGTTTCTTCAATATATCCTCCTCTACCGTCTGAGTACTCTTCTTTTATAAGGTAAGGGATATTATTTGTTATACTCGTAAAGGGTATTATTTTTTTCATATTCATGAAGAGAACTTCGTTATTCCATTCTTTATTATTATTTGTTTGAATAACTTTGATATACTGCGGCTCACCCTATACTTGGTGAAATTCTTCGTTATTCCATTTTATTATTATTCTTATTGGAATATCCTATATTCCATTCTTTATTATTACGTTGAATTTACGCATACTGGTGAAATTCTTTCGTTATTCCATTTTTTATTATTCGTTGAATAAACTTAATCATACGCGTTCAATTATTTATTACGGTATTACGGTGAAATTTTATTTCATTATTGTTATTATCTTTATTATTCGTTGAATATCCGCATCTGTATGCTTTTACGACCGGTTCCATTATTTATTATTCATTGAATATCCTCGCGCATGGCACCGCATGCATGCCGATGATTTCGTTGTTATTCCATTCTTTATTATTCGTTAAAACATCCGTCGCTTGCAATTTAATTTACGCGACCGACTTCGTTCCATTATTTATTATTCGTTGAATAACCTCGCTCATGCAAAGTATCGCATGCATGGTGATTTTCGTTGTTATTCCATTCTTTATTATTTATTTGAATATCCCGTTGCTGCGTAATTTACGCTACGACCGTTCCGTTATTTATTATTATATTGAATAACTCGCTATATGATGAAGTACCGCATGCATGGTGATTTCTTTTGTTATTCCATTCTTTATTATTATACTCTTAAGTTAAAGTTTTGACTTCTATACTCCATGAAATTAGTGGAATATCCTCGATATTTGCGCTTCATCCAAAGATCTTTTCATGGAAATATTCTTCGAGCATTCTTGAATTTTACTCTCACAAAGAAGTATCATGTCGACAATTTGGACGTTATTAGTTCCTCGGATAATTTAATTTTGAACTTGTTTTATTGAATTCTTATATCATTGTCATCATCCTCATGTTTATATTTTGTTGAAAGTCATCTGTGGCCCTCAGTAGTGCATGATGGACTTGGTATGATTATGACCTGTGGATTATTAAGATAATCATGACCGTAATGTTACAAATGATGTGAAAAAGTCCTCATCGTCCGTAGTGCATTGATGGACGCTTTTGGTATGATTATGGCTATGGATTCTCTTCGCCAAGGGAGCAAAGATGAATTATTTTATGGCATGATCAGAGCGTTGATGAAAACACGATTATCTTTTCGCCCGTAGTGCATGGATAATTCGTGGTCGTGATATACTAAATAATATCCTCGGCTCAGAAAAGGTGGATGATTTGATGATGTGGATTATTTATTGTCGAGTCTCGCCGATAAAAGTGATGAAAACTTTTTAAATCATAAAAGATAGTAGATTTTATTCTCTACTTGACTCTTTTAATGGATTGCTTTGTTTCACCGCAGCTTAAACTTGATGTCTGTTATATTTTATCGTTTTAACATTGTTCAAGACTAATGATAATTTATTTCGCATTATCTTAGTCATAATATTTTTCATCGGGCTAGTTGAGCTCACCCTTTCTTTCATTGTTCTCTTCAGAAATGAGAATAATGGGACTAGTCGGGGAACGAGAGTGATGGTCCTAGATGATAGCATTAGTAGTCCTCACTATTCTCGTGAAATAGTGTGATAATAAATGTAATGAGGACTCCATTGAGAGTGGATATTGTCTAGATGACAATATTTGTATTAAAACTCACCAAGATGGGTGATGTATACCTATTTTCGTGGGCGTCACACTTTACAGTATCACTGATTAAGCTGATTTCTTCAGACTGAAGAGATCTTGAAGCTTTCTTATCTACTAAAGATTCTGAACCTGCCAATGAACCCCTAACTACCGAACCTCCACCTTCTAATTCACAACATAGCGAACCACAAACCACCAAACCAACACCCAGTACAGAAACTAGCCAGCCTCGCCGAAGAAAAAGAGGTGCTCGTAAACTAAAACATGTCCCTGTCCCTTCTGGACATGCCTATAGACGAGCGTACCCGAGTTCTTAGAACAAAAAAGAAAAGAGTTAAGATAATCCCCTTACAGTCGAAGAACTAAGGGTACCCTCGACCGAAGCCATTCCCCCAACAATTTCTGTTGAAATTAACATTTCAGATGAAGAACCTGAAGAGCAAGCCGAGCCCACCCCTTCACTTTTCCGAAAGAGAAAACACGCTTCCGATAGCCAACCAATACCACCACCTGAACCTTCAACTACTCAAACCCCACCTTCTCCTGAACAACCCATACCTTCCCCTCAAAAACCCACTTCTTCCGAGTCTAGGCCCGAAGCTGTGGCATCTCCCACTCTATGGCTAGACCTTAATGAAAATTTCCCTTTCCAACTCTACAACTCATTCAAACGAGATACAAACGACCATCATTTCGGCAACAGTTCCATCATGGATCTGATTGATACTGGGATGATGCACCAAGCCAAAGTAAGTTGCTATTTGACTTATCCATTTACATTCCTGCCCATCTACTTGAAATTAATTGATTAATTCTGAACATCTGCAGACAAATGGTATCTTCGGGCACCTTCGTCAAAAGTACAAATAAGCTAAAACCGAAGAAGATGCCGCCCAGAGAGAGAATGCCATATTGAAGTCTGCTCTGGCTAAGGAAAGAAGTCAGCAAGATATGGCTCAGTTTAACAATGAATGCCTCCGGAAGGATCTCGCCCAAGTCAAAGAGAAATTAGAGACAACCAAGGCTGTTCATCGAACAACAACTGATATGAATGTTGACTTAATTCAGAAGAACGAGGTTCTGGTTCGGCAAAATGAAGCTCTTGCAAAAGCTAACCAGAGCTTGGCGAAGCAAGTTAATGACGTCCAAATATCCGAAGAACAACATTTGACTCCTCGGTAAAAAGAGAAAGCTGAACTTCGGGAACTGAAGACTCTGGGTCCCCCACTCACCGAAGAGCTCCGTAAAGAAATCCAAATGGACTACCTCAAATCATACGAGCTGAATAATGAAATAATCAAGATGTATGCTGAAGGGTATGAAATTGCCCGAGGTAAATACAAGGCAAAGCTCGTTACGACTTCAGTAGATCCAACTCTTCTAGATTCTTCAGATGATGATGATGAGAATGAAGCCTGAAGATGACCTCCCCTTACTTTAACCTTAGCCATCTTTGTAAAAATTTCTTATCATTCTTTAATCTTTTTTGAATATTAATGAAATGATATTATCTTCTCATCCTTATTAGACCTTTTAAACTCAATCCAAACTGTTAGTCAATAATCAAGAAAACTGAACAACAAATAAGATCAAGTAATAACATAATTTGAACTCAACACTTAAAATAAAATCAAGTAATAAAGTAATGTAATACTTATTCATTACCGAAGTGTGAGACAGATCTGCAACAATCCCATTCACCATCTTTAGGGCGAGGCAAAACCAACCGAACCTCCAAACGTGTCTGTTCACCATTTTTAGGGCGAGGCAAAACCAACCGAACCTCCAAACGTGCCTGTAACGACCGAGAAATTTGGATCTATTGTAAAATAATTTTATTTAATTAAATAATAAATAAAATTATATTATTTGTTATTATTATGTGTTAGTAAGATGAATGTCATTCTATAATCTAGAAACATCGGAATGTCGTAGTATTTTGACTACGTGAAGGAATTAAAGTGTTTGAATTTCCAAGACGAAAATAAAAGTTTTCCTAGAAATTTTCCGAAACCCGGTCAATCGCTGAAGATTGAAACCGAGATTCATTATGGGTTCGGGGCTTGATTATGCGGAGGGAAGGTGTTAGCACACCCCGACATCCGTGTTACCACGGTGACCGCCACTTTCAAAGAAAATGTTATATGAATGTGTGTGTGTGTGTGTGGATCAATGTGCAATTATTTGAAAGTAGTGTGAGGCCTCGTTCGCACCTATATACACAAGGTTTGAATTTATAGAAAAATTCAGTTTTAAACAAGATATAGCAATGAAGTTTTATAAAAAGAGGTTTTTCAAACCCTGTGCTCAATAGGAATTGAGACCTTTTCATACTTCCATTTTATTATTAAATGTTCTACTTTGTTTGCTTTTATTTTTGAGAGATGCGAAGCATCTTCGAGAAAATATATATATATAAAAGGTCGAACTCCCTATGGGCATGACAACCATCCAAGAAAATTCACACATCAGTAAATAATGTACAAGTCGCTTATAACCTAAAAAAGTCCATCACGGAACCGAATCTAGATTCAAGAGATCAATCTGTGATCACATGATTCCTAGCTCACATGATCTACGCAATTTATATGAAAAAGCAAAATATAATATATATATATAAAATATATATATATATATATATATATATATATATATATATATATATATATATATATATATATATATATATATATATATATATATATATATATATATATATATGGACATGATCAACCACCACGAAGCAACTCCATGGGGATCAAAAATGTAAATAAAGCAATAAATGCTATCAACCGCCACTTAAGTAAACTCCAAAGGGACTTAAATGTAAATAAAGTAAAGAAAAAGCTATCAACCGCCACGTAAGTAAACTCCAAAGTAGACTTAAATGTAAATAAATAAATAAAAATATATAAATATATATAAATATATAAATATATATATATATATATATATATATATATATATATATATATATATAAGAAATATATATATAAAAATATATATATATATATATATATATATATATATATATATATATATATATATATATATATATATATAGGATATAAAATCTGTGCTCATCAACATATATATATATATATATATATATATATATATATATATATATATAAAAAATAAATCTCCATATAAGTCAAGGCTCATATATATATATATATATATATATATATATATATATATATATATATATATATATATATATATATATAAAGCAAATACGCGCTCCTGCATAAGTTCAGGCTCAATCGAGGCATAACTCGATAATGTTAGTCCATATAAAAATATATATATATATATATATATATATATATATATATATATATAATAAAATGAAAACCACGGATCAAGTCCGGCACACACACACAACACGACTCTCAATGTGTAGAATAAAGTGTGTGCAAAAATGAAAAGAAAGGCTTTTTATAGAGTGTAAGAAGGCTTACAAGTTGGTCGCCAATGCAGACTTCTATGACTCTATATGGATAAACACTACCTCCCGGCCGTAAATTATATAGCTATATGTGAGCTAACAGTGTTTAAAAAGAGCAAACACTCAATATGGGGTGTGTATAAAGCAAATGGACAGGCTTCCTCGCTTTTTTTTTTTTTCAAAATGGTCAACCCCAAGCTCTATATTTATATATAGTCACAGTAGTAGTGTAGCAGTGTACAGTGGCAGCATGCGCAGCATGCATATGCCTCACGTGCCGAAAAGCCCTGGGGTTCTCATGGGTCCCATCGTCTCAAAGTACGCGTGCACTCGTGCAATCGTAATGTCCGCTCAAACTTGCAGAACTTCAATCCGAGCATCCGAACGAGGTATATGTGACCTTCTTCAGACCGCTTGTGTCGAGAGTTACGCAATGACATGGATTAGAGGTTGTACGAAGTCGAAGAAGAGGGACCATGCCCATGGTCTTCAAGCTTCAAATTCTATCCGTGTGTGCCGCCACGCGTAATAGTCACTCCGGATTGGATATCCCTAGTTGTGGGAGGACATAGGACATTGTGTATGTATGTATGTATAAAGTGTCGACGAGACGACGCGCAGATGTTGAGGTAGAAAGATGACATTCGACTCCTCACGGGTTGTTATCACGCCGATTCCGATTTGAGTTGAAAGAAGACGACGTTGCTCGTGGTTATCATCGAGATTGATCGCCGCAAGTGTTGAATGCCGCAATGTCATCTTGTGGATATGTGCCTCTGCCCTGTTGTTAGCTCCGGTCCGAGGTATGTATGAGTGCCTCAGCAGGAGGTTTGATTGAAGCTGATCGCATGTATTTGAAACAAGCATTTCCGGGGTTATCGTCGAACCGCAACAACATTCCTTGGGGTTATCGCCAAGGACAAAACTCGGGGTTATCTCCGAGGTTGGAAATGATGTTCCCGGTGTGTGTTTCGAGGTTGAGAATGATACTCCCGATGTGTGGTGTGGTGTGGTTGAGATGTGTGTTCCTGGTGTGTGGTCCTGTGGTTGAGATTGAACTTCCTGAAAGTATCCGAATGAGACCGAACTTCCTAGTAGTATCCGGAATGGATGTGAGCTATCTTCGTGGTTATCTCCAAAAGACGATTCTCCGCCCCCGTAATGTTAGTAATAATTGTGTAGTAAAAATTTTGAGTGTCTAGAGATGCCCCTCTTTATCATATTCATGCAATGCAAGGCATGGATAGGATAAAGAATCCTAGACACTTGAAATGCAACAGATAAACATGATGCTATGTGCAACAACATGATGCAAATGTATGAATGATGATGATTGTCATGATTAATAATCAATTGGGATGACAATGATGACAATGATGATGTCTTGGACATGCGATCCAAGTCTTCAAGGATGTCGACGTTGGGGCTATCACCAAAGTCGTGAATCCTAGATACAGACTTATTCTCCATAGAGGTGCCTCTTGTGTGTACAAGAGATCGTGGGGATAAAGCTTTGTCTCATTTGAGGATGAGATAATATATATAACATATCCCACCATCCTCGCTTGTGAGTTATCGCCAATATGTATTTCGTCGTCGCCTCGACCTTCGCCGATGTGTGTATCACCGGATAGATCCTCGTTGGGCAAATCATCAAGGTCATTTTTCGATCGATTCATGATGTATCAATGCATGTCGTTATCATTGTCATGTTGCATTCATGTACATTTATCATTGATATCAATGGTAATCATGATGGAATTATTGACCATGGATATCGATGGGTTTATCGCTATCGATTGATTTTCATCGATGTGTATCAATCGAGATAACTTCACGTTGTTGTTTGACCTTCATTGATTTGTGTATCAATGGTTGAATTATGTTGTAATGTAACCCCCGATTGTGGATTGTTGATCATGAGGTTTGAATTTTTTCGTTATTAAACTTTCATCGGGATTACTCTTTAATTTATAACTTCTTCGACGTTGTAACCCCCACGGGATACGTCTTTAATTTTAGTTTCGACGTGTAATTTCCGGGATAATCTTTAATTCGTAAGATTTCGGGTCAGAATTCGGGAGGATACTTTAGGTGGTCATCGCATGCATCATCGATGCATCGGACCTTTGTGAGGTATTGCCGAGCATGATTTGTGAAAGCCGAGGCCCATCGGTATAGTATACCTTGTATGCAGTGAATACCAATAATGAACATGTGGAGCCAGAGTTTGACCCATGAAAACCGAGGATTTCGTGCTATTCCGCCAATCGCAGTAGTATTTTTTTATTCCCGATTTGCCTTTTCAACTTACATGAGACCTCCTTTGCAACTCTAATCGAGCGAGTTTGGAGGTGTGGGACCCATAGAAGAGTGCCGCAGTATACTGCAGCAGAAAAGCAGCAGTGGACTCGCGGCCAACCGTGGCTATATAAAGCCAATGGGTTGCTTTTTCATAAGTCATTTTCAAGTCGCTAGCGACGAAGGAAATCGAGAGCTTTTCTTCAGATCTGTTGAGTTCGAGCAACTTTTCGCATATTCGCCACCGCATAAGCGTTCTTCATCATCCCGGTAATATATGTATGTATTTTTTCAATTTCTATCCGTTGAAAATGACTTATCACATGAAATGCATTTAGACACATAGTAGTGAATATGCATGCCGATATATGATTTGATAAAAAAAATATTCAACATAGTAAATGTTAGTATTAAACCATGTTGAACATAATGATGTGAAAAAAATTTACTTTTGAAAAATAGTCAAATTGGCACTTTTTTATCGTCATTTCTTATCCTATTTGAGGACAAATGAGTAAAGGTAGAAAAGTAAAATAATCCCGGTAATTAGATTACACTTATGGATTTTTTTTATGATGATATTAAATGCATGTAGGATGTATATGATCTGTGTGGTAGGTGTGCTAATCGAATGGCCACCTAGTCATGCTATGTGCATGTGGATAGTCCCATTTACAAAGGGGCTATGGCAAAATTTTTTCCAAAATGTAGGTATTGGGTAGTCATGCATTTTAACTCTCTCATGTAGATGTATGTTAAAATAATGCATGCATGCATGTAATCATAAGATGCATTTTGAAAAAAGCTCCGTGTAAGAATTTACCACACCCTTTCTCGAGGTGATTTGGAGACTTGTTGTCCGAGATATTATGGATCCGGATCAGCCGAGTAGTTCCCGCAGGACCACTTCTGGTGTACGGAGGAGGGCTTCTGAAGTACCTCGACCCCGTTCTGTTAGACAGCCTCATCATTTGGTGGAGGCGGTGATTCGTCCTATCCGGGTTGAAGTGTCAGATGTCGAGGACGAGGAGGAGGATGTACCGATTGAGGTTCCTGCTCCTGCTGCACGTGTTCCCCGTAGGGAGTTGCCAGGAATTCAAGTGGCGAACCCAGATCTTCTGGGTGACTTGAGTCGGCATCCTTCAGTATACCTGCACGTAAACGAGGTATGAAGTTAGATCTTAATCTTCCTTATTTCCTATTGATGAGGAGTAAAGGGTTCGATGTTGATCGATGCATTTGATGTAGGTTCCGGCTTACACAAACCTCGAGGGAATCTGGTTCAACATCCACTCTATGTATCGTGCCTCGCATGATGATGACTATAGAGAGATTGTCCATGGTGGGGATTTGGGACGTTTTTTCCATTCTTCCCCCGTCATTGTCCCTGGGGGTTACCTCGTGGCATTGTTCGAGAGGTGGTTTCACTGCACTCTCACCACTCCATTTCATTCTGGATCCGTGAGGTGATGATGACGCCGATGGATTGGCGATTTATCATGTATGGAGTTTGAGGGGATCCAGTGCCTCTGCACGACGGATATTACCCCTACCGCCGTCGATCCTTGTTGGGAGTTTCCATGGAGGCGCTCAAGGGGCAAGGTGGACTATTCGCATGTGTCCTTTGAGAGTAGATGATATGAGAGGGCTGTTGAATGAGCCTATACCTAATGATGTGAGAGTCAGGGATCAAATTCTTTGGCGATTATTCCTGATGATCATTAGGGGCTGCTTTATAGCAGATAACTCTTCTATGGTATCCTTCGCTTTGATCAACGCCACTCGACACGTGGACAATATAGTAGACTATGATTGGGGTTCCTACACCTTTGCCTACTTCCTCAGGGGAATGCGCATGCGATCGCAGGGCTTAACTGAGGCTTGGTTAGGATTCTACTCATTTCTGTTGGTGAGTATTTCTCTTATCTTTTCCCATATACAGGTTAAGAGTGTTGACCGACAAAGAGATGTTTGCTTTTTGTGTTGGCGCTTTGGGGCCTATGAGAGGCTTCCATGTTTTGCGTCCCTGTGAGCGTGTAGGTTTAGACACCTATCCACGAGGATGGAGATGGCATCATTCCATATTGGCGGAGGTCCCCTCATTGTCGAGGGTTTCACCCATTGTCGCCACAAGTTGGAGTTGTTGACAATGGATGTCATCACATGGGTTCCCTATCTCGGGGAGCATTTGAGTGTTGGATTTGAGGATGGGATACCCGATCGAGTTGAGTATGTTATTTCCACCCGCAGGATTCTCTCTTCACAGATGGAGGATGGGAGCTCTATTTAGAGAGAGCGTATATCGGAGAGCACTACACAGAGAGATTTCATGATGCCGATCTTGCCTCCCGCCAGCGTTATCGGGCCTTTTTTCGCAGCCACCCATCATCGATATCCCATTGTTGGGGATCGACGGTTTTACATTATCGAGAGGCCCCCTATACTCGAGGAGATGTTCCAGCATTGGTGGTTCCCTCGCACCATTGGAGCTCGAGACTCGCACGCCACACACATTTTATGGGGGATATGGTTCCAGGATCCGTGATGATGATGATGGATTGGCTAGCTTCGTGTCGTAGAGATCCCACTCATGTGACACAGATTGACAGATTGACTTGACAAGCAGCTGGACCCGCACATTTCTTTATCCGGCATTTGGGCAGAGATCCTTCAGAGGTAGATACTTTTGATCCTTCCAGCTCTCAAGGCCGCCCCTCAGTGACCCATATGGTTTTTTTGGTGCAGATCCTCCTCAGTATAGGCCCGACATCCCCGTAGAGATAGAGATCCAAAGTGACTCAGAGAGGAGTTACATCGTGGATAGGATCGACGATGTGGACATCGATACCATTGATTTTTCGATCGATGTATTTCTCGTTATCTCTTTGATAGGCCTTTGTTAGTCATTGGGTAGCTTCGCCCCATTCTCGCTATATCTTTTGATAGGCCTCTGTTGAGATGTTGGGTAGCTTCGCCCCATTTCCTCAGTATTTTAGTCAGATAGAGATGTATTAGATGATGATATACTTAGGAATGTATGTACATTTTCCATTCCCTATATCATATTGCCATCTATCATATTGCATATATATTGTTATGTATATATATATGTATATATGTCCAGAGATATTCAAAGATTGACCCGGATGGTCTGGATGGTCTTATGACACTACCGTGCACAGATGTCTTCTTCGATAGTTAGTCAGATTGATCATACCCCCCACCATTTTGGTGGCATCTCGTACGCGCTATGGTGGTATGATAGTATGTCACCACCGCATGTGGTGATCAGAGATCATTTGTTGCAAAGATACTATGACCTTGTTGATGTTTCGTGTTCCCATGTGGTTCATAGAGGTATATGCTAGAGCACCGGGTATCGGAGAGAGCATGTGTTTTCCGATTTGGGACCCGAGAGTCGACTCTACTGGAGAGGAGTATGCACGATTGACGACGATGCCATCATTGGGATGACTCTTGCGTGCGTATATGGCGATTGGAGACATGAGTAGATAGTTCATGACCCTCACCGGATGATTGAGGCGTAGAGTGGGTACAGAGATGAGATTACATCCGCCACGTGATATCCCCAAGCATTTTTGTTTGATGATTTGGCTCGAGGATAGTTATGCACGACATTCGGGGATTTCACCACACCGGAGGATCGGTGGCATTTGCCAGAGTGTGATGTATCATTATATGTGCATATCATCACACGCCTACATGCCACTATGATACATGGATGAGTTGGACATCGGGGTCATTATGGCAAAGTGAGAGCTCTCGTGAGAGGGTCACCACCATCGCATACCGATGATTATCGCAGAGACTCGAGGTCGCCTACATATCGCCGCACTTATCCCGGCAGCAGAGTGTTTCATAGTAGTAGCTCTGGCCATGTTGTACGTGTGGTTTATGTCACACTTGGGACCGATTAGCACATTAGACAGGCGGCATGGATATTGTTTCACCCATGATATAGCCATGTCATACTTCTTCCTTTTGCTGAGGAGTGTACAGATGTTGCATCTTGGTCGCCTTTTTCCGCAGGAGATTGGAGATCCATTCACTATATTGCCGTCGTGTACAGGCTTAGCTCACCCTACAACTTCATTACTCATGCTCGGGCATGGATTATCTCCTCCTCTCGGGTCGGTTGAGAGATGATGACACTACCACCCATCGGGCCGTGATGTGTCGGGTTTGACCGATTTTAGGATTTTCACCCTATACGAGGGGGTGGTGATTCATTCATTTCGCTTTCGCCACTTATCATCATCAGAGGACAGATGATCCAGTTGTATGCCTGTTGGGATCAGACGAGAGCTAGCCGATTTTTTTCGTCACCATCCAAGTTATTTCCGCAGAGTATTCGCATGGATGGAGACAGAGAGAGATCGATCGATCGTGGTAGTATCCACAAAGGCAGAGATATGAGATTCGACGATGAGGAGCCTATATGAGGAGGCCGACATTCCCATCGATGGGGATTTGAATCATTGGGCCGCCAAGATTTGTGATGGATTCTCCCACCCCGAAAGTGCCACTATTATTCTCAAGAGATTCAACACAACATTTGGAGCAGAGCTTACATCCGATGACCTATGAGAGAGAGATCGTGCTAGGGCTAGGGCCGATGATGTTGACAAACTCTTGATGGGAGAGACGCCGCCTCTGTTAGAGAGGGATGAGGCTAGATCGCCTGAGGATGCATTGATCGTGGAGATGGGATGCCCGCCTATCTGCTAGTGGATGTGGCCATTGCAGCATAGATTCTGTGAGAGATCCCATGACGATCGCGCATTTTTGCCGATGATGAGTGCATATACATTGATGAGCATCATGCCATCATGTTAGCTTAGCCTCGATCCGCTAGCTCGTGTAGATACCATCAAGGTGAGCTTAGCAAAGCTTTACCTCCATCTTCAGAGAGGGATGGATGCTATGTTAGATCCGATAGTTCGATATACACACAGATCCGTAGATAGCTTTGTATTTTCCGCGCATGTACTAGCTTAGCCATTTTGTCATGTACAACATATATGTATATATCAAAAAATATATATATGGCGTAGAAATATATTTTGATTTACTTCCTTTTAGTTATGCCATGATATTTGCTTGATATTTGCTCTGTTTCTTCAGTGGCCTTGTGATCTTGATGCATTCTCGAACTTATCCTTGATATGTGGACATTGAGCCATCGCAGAGATCTCTCTCGAACGGATCATTGATCCGTATATATCCCTACCATCTTTGGTGTCTTGGGACCGGTTCTCGATGGAAATGTGGAGAGAGGAGTGTGGCTTTCCTCTCTCGAGATCGACGACGCATACATACGATGGTCGCCAAGATTTCTATTTGTGAGAAGCCTAGTTAATTCCATCTTTTATGGATTGGTATTGCTCTTTCGAGGCACAACCGCAAGCTTAGATGGTCACCGAATCTTCTATTTGTGAGAAGAGGTTGGGTAATTCCATCCCTTTGGTCCAAGCCAATGAAATGTGGTGGATTCAAGGTTGATCCCAGCATCGTGTGTGTGACAAGTATTTTTGTTTTCGGTAGGGGTTAGATCGAACCATAAATGGTCGCCCACGTACATCTCTCTATTGAAGAGGAGATCAAGTCTGCGTAGTTCGAAACTCGTGTAAGAGGTTCAACGTCAATGAATGTGAAAGGCGTGAAAGGTGTAGAAATGTTTTTTTTTTTTTTTTTTTTTTAGAGAAAGGGCGTAAATTTTTTTGTTTTTTTTTTTTATGCGACCGCCATATATAGAATATGGTTGCCTACGTACTCTATGTGAAGAGGAGATCAGTCGACGTAGTTCGCCCCTCGTGACTAATCGCAACCAAAGAGAAGTGTGAATCCCGTGCAAAAGCTATATCATGGGGAGAAGAAAGTTTGATCCCATAATGGGGACAAACTGCAGATGTGGAAAAAAGTTTGATCCCATTTTCGGGAAACCGCAAGCGTAGAAAAGTTTAATCCCATATTTGGGATAAACTGCAGTGTGAAAGGTTCAATCTGTGCCTGTAGGATAAACCTGCAGTGAAATTGTATAAAGGTTTGAAATGAAAATGATGAAAACCAAATTTAAAGTGAGGTAAAACCAGTCAGCCGGGTTTGAAGTGTATGTTTCCCTGAGGGGCAGAAGAGTTTGTGAAAAGAGGGTTAAAAACCGGAATGACTGGTGATTGGATGATCAATACCAGGATGTTTGCTTGATGGTAACTTCTTATATATAGTACCGCTTTTCACTGTGTCCGAAGTTGATAAGTTGTGGAAATTCATCGCCATCCATTTCTCGTAGTCCGAGAGAGCACCTCCGTCAATACTTCCTTGACAACAAATGGTCCTTCCCAGTTAGGAGCAAATTTTCCCTTAGATTAATTTTGGTTGTCAATGATCTTCTTCAAAACCAAGTTATGTTGCTTGAATTGCCGTAGTCAGACTTTTCTATTGTAGGATCGTGCGATCCTTTGCTGATATAATTGACCATGGAAGATTGTCGCGGTTCGCCTTTCTTCTATCAGAGACAATTGGTGATACCTGTCTTGTACCCATTGGTCTTCATCCAACTGAGCATCCATCAATACTCTGAGGGATTCCATTTCCACTTCTATGGGGAGCACTGCTTCCATCCCATAGGCTAATGAGTAGGGGGTTGCCCCAGTGGAAGTACGCATAGAAGTTCTGTAGGCTAATAAAGTCAGAGGCAAGAGGTCAGGCCATCCTTTGTGATTGGCAGACATTTTTTGCATGATCTTCTTGATATTTTTATTAGCCGCTTCAACAGCACCATTCATCTTTGGATGGTAGATGATGGAGTTAAGGTGTTTGATGGAATTTTTCGCATAACTCCTCCATCATTTTGTTGTTGAGGTTTTAGCATTGTTCGACACACAATGACTCTCGGGTTGTCCATATCGATGCATGACATTATTTCGATGAAAGCAATGATGACTTCTTTAGTAACCTGGGGAAGGAGGTCGCTTCTACCCATTTGGTGAAGTAGTCGATCATGGTGAATATGAATCGATGTCCATTATCGGCTTTGGGCTCGATGGGCCCGATCACGCCCATTCCCCACATTGAGAAGGGCCATGGCGAACTCATATTGTGGAGTTCCTCGAGGGGCGTGGATAGCATTCCCATGAATTTGGCATTGATAGCACACCTCTCGACGTGATCATCACAAATCGCCAACTTTGAGTGTAAGCCAATAATGCCCTGCTCGAGAATTTTTTCGACAAGTAAGGGCCGCCATGTGTGGGCCACATACTCCACCATGGATCTCATCCATGAGCCTCTCGAGCTTGGTCTTTGTCCAGACATCCGAGGAGACCTAATCTCGTGCATCTCTTTGTAGAGTGCATCTCCGCCAGTAGAATTTCATAGCAAGTCGATGGATCCGCTTCTTCTCGTTAGGCTCGCCTCATGGGTGTAGATCCATCTCGCAGATACTCCTTGATATGTCGATACCAAGGGTGGTGGATGGGAGGTAGCTCATCCGATACTTCTCCAACATAGTTCCCATAAGTCGGGGCTTTTTTTGCATAAAAATGTGATGCTTGGCATGTTTTCTTGTGTGTATGTGAACCAAGGAGGCCAACGCTGCTAATGCATCCGCAAAATCATTCCTATTACGAGGAATGTGTAGAAAGGAGATTTTTGAACTCCAAAGCCATCTGTAAAAACTTGCCGATGGTAAGGCAAACAAATGTAATTTTTTGGTTTGATAGATTCTCGTGGATTGTTTGATCACCAATTCGGAATCCCCAAAGACAAGCTTAATCACCGATGCCCATCGAACGGGCAAGTTTTAGCCCCATGATACAACCTTCATACTCAATTTGTGTTGTTGTTGGTGCCGATAAACCGCAATTTGATGACGACGGATATCGCTTCCCCATGCATCGGATATTAGAACCGCTCCAGCTCCAGAGCCTTCGTGTTAATAGCCCATCAAAAAATACATTTTCCATGTATGCATGCATCGCATCGATGGTGTTGAATCGTCATTACCCCTTCATCGGGGAAGTATGTTTCAAGGGTTTGTAGTCCCCTCAGCAAAAGTGCGGCGCCAATTGATCCGCAATTCCTCGACCTTTTGATGATTTTTTTGCGTCACATAGACGATGTCAAATTGTTGTAGGATCAATCGCCATCCGGACAATCGACAATTCAGTATGGGCCATCGAACACATACTTGAGAGGATCCACACGGATATATGAGATGGGTTGTGTGACCATGGAGATAATGTTGTAATCTCATGGAAGCCCATGCTAAAGCACAACAAGTCTTCTCAATCGAGAGTGTACTTGTGTTCACCGGTGTCAATCTTTTGTCGAGGTAATAGATAGCTCGTTCTTCGCCTCTATCATCTTTTTTGCCAAAGATGCACCCCATGGCATTGTCATTAATGGATGTGTACATGAATAGGGGAACATCATCCCCGGAGGTACCAAAATAGAGCATTAACCAACCGCTTCTTTAATGGTAAGGAAGGCTTTTTCGACACTCATCATTCCATTTCATGGAGGAGTTCTTCCTTAATAACTTGAAGATGGGCTCACAAAGTTGTGTGAGTGAGTCGAGAGATAAACTCGCTAATGAAGTTGATTCTTCCCAAAAATCCTCGTATTTCTTTCTCTCGTCTCGAGGAATGGGCATTTCCTTGATGGCCCGGATTTTGGTAGGATCCAGTTCAAATCCTTTGTGGTCGATTAGGAAACCTAGCAACTTGCCTCGATTTGACACCAAAGGCGACTTGGGTGGATTCAACTTCAAGTTGTATTTTACGCAAACCCGTTGAATAACTTTTTCGAGATGGTCTAGGTGGTCTTCCTCCTTTCGGGATTTGACAATGATGTCATCCACGTAGATCTCTATCTCTTTATGCATTAAATCGTGGAAAAGAGCCATCATAGCTCGCTGGTAGGTTGCCCCAGCATTGATGAGGCCGAATGACAACCGTCTCAAAAAAAAAAGTTCCCCAAGGCGTGATGAAAGCAGTTTTTTCACGATCTTCCTCAAGAACTATAATTTGATGGTACCCGCAAAGCAATCCAATCAAAAGGAGTACATGCCATATTGAGCAGATTGTCAATGAGAATGTGGATAAAGGGCACGTGAAAGCTATCTTTAAGGCAAGCTTTGTTCAAATCCCGGTAATCCACGCAAACTCGCACCTTTCCTCCAGGTTTAGGCACGGGAACAATGTTGGATATCCACTCCGGATATGTAGACACCATGATAATGCCAGCTTGAAATTGTTTCACAATTTCTTCTTTGACTTTTAAACTCCACTCAGGTTTCAATCGCCTAAGCTTTTGCCTAACTGGCTTGAATCCTTCTTTAATGGGAAGGCGATGAAGAACAATGTCAGTGGACAAACCCACCATGTCTTCATGAGACCATGCAAACACATCCTGGAATTGGGTTAATAATAGCACAACCATGTCATTCCGTTGGTTTGGGGTGAGGTCTGAACCAATCTGGATTAGCTTAGGTTTTCTAAGGTTCCAAGATTGAAAGAAGTGGTTTGGTCAAGGTTGGGTTTAGGTTTATCTCGTGACCCATTCCTTAATCTCCGAGGTGTCTCAATGTCCTCTTGTATGTCCATCAAGTCTCGAGTCCAACTTTTTGCATCAAAGTTATGACCCTTTGTGGAGAGAAGGCACATCATCCAAAGCAAGTACATGCACATCTAAATTCGTAGTCCCAAATCAAAAGATGCTTTCACTTAATATATGAAACTGTTTAATCATACAAAAGTGTTAGCATGTATTGATAAAATAATCGCTAATATATCAGTATAGAAAAGTAAGCAATTAAAGTTATCTATAGTAGGAGGGATTTTTTTTCGCCCATTTTACCCTCGTCGACCAATGCATGGAGTGTCGCTCCAATTGTCGAGGGCAAAGTCCTCGATGGATCGCAGTGATGATGGAGGGGATGTCATTGTCCTCCTTCTCCCGAATGATAACCATGATATCCGGGCAATCATCGTCTGGGGTATATATTCGCGTTTGTATGTTCATCATGAACAATGACGCGAGATGCCCGACATCATCAAAGCGATGTCATGTTTACGTTTTCGCTTCCTTTCTTCCACTTTGGGATCGTGAATCGCACCTCTTTTGCTTTGAATGGTACGGTTTGGGAAAACAAATATAGCCATAATATGGCTGGCACTTTATCGAGATCAGATCAACTCATGAGTGTATGGATGAAAAAATCATCGTCGTGTGGCGGAAGTTTCGAGGAACCCGCTTTGTGTTTATGAGGATTCCTATGATCGAATCGCGTAGAATAGCCTAGTCCTACTATCCCAATTTGATCGACATTTGAATAGGGTGCTTAATACCCGCTGATTTTTACCAAGCCCTTGTCCAGCCGATGACCCAATGACATCATTTTTCGAGTGGCCGATATAACTCGGGCAAAATGGGGGTACGGAAGTGGTATTCCAACAGATGATATTGAAAAGTGTTACTCACTTCCAAAGTATGAAAACCGCCCGCTCAACTTCGAGTGAAATCGATGATTGGCGAGATCTCCTTGTTCGTGATATTCCTACCATAGACGACGATGAAATGACTAGACTGTTGTTGATAATGTATTTGAGTTGTTGATGTAATGTGGAGGGAATAGCTCCAGCCATGTGTATCCATGGTCTCCCCAATAGCAGGTTGTATCCTGAATCTATCTTGAGGACGTGGAAGGATACATTGAATGTATTTGGACCAATCTCAATTGGCAACTCAATCTTTCCGATGGAATTTCGCCGGATCCATCAAAGCTTTTTGATCACCGTATGGGTCGCTTTGGATCCGCTTGAGATCGACATTCATCTTCACCAAGGTGGCATAAGGACGATATTTAGAGATGAACCTCCATCTATCAAAACTCAAGCTAACATATACCCGGAGGATAAAACCGCGATGTGCAATGGTTTTGAATAATGACCGGTCCCTTCGGAGGGAGGTATATCATCATCAATGAAGGATATCACATTGTTGTTGAAAATGTGATCAACCATATGTTGAAATTTTTCCACATCCACCGATTTTGGTAAGTAGGCTTCTTCAAAAAACTCGAGTAAAATCTTCCGATGATCTTCTAAGAGAAAACCAAGTCCAAAGATGATATCCGATGTGGAGCTCTCTTAAGCTTAAAACCACCTTCGCTTCATTATGGCCCATAGTGCGGAGGAATTTTTCAATCTTCTCCATGGGAATCTTCCCTTTGCTTTTGAGGGTAGGCTTCATAACCCCTTGAGGAAGATATAATGGATTATCCTTCGACATCGTAGCAAAGTAGTATGAGACGTGGATCCTTCAGCTTTCCATAATTCCATGGACTTTTTGTGTAAGTCGACAACAGATGATATGTGGTCTCAAATGTAAAGAAATTGGCTCTCGGTGCGGCCACTTTCAAAGGATTGTCACTCCTTTGAGTTGAATTGTTTTGAATGGGAAATGCTTTGACAGCCTCATCATCCTCTTCTCGGATATAATCGCTATCGATCCTTCCATTTGGTAACACCATTTTCACCTCAAGTCAGCACAAAGTTGTAATCATCGCCATTTGCAGGACACCGCTATCAATAAGATTTTGAATGAGATGGTGGAGTGCCCAACATTCTTCTCGTGGTTGTGACCGCGAGAATGTGAATGATATCGACACACTCCATCGTGGTTAAACCATCTCCGCACGGGATTGATTGGAGGTAGAAGGGATGTAATTCTTCCTTCATTGATCAACATTTGAAATATTTCTCCATAGGTTGGCCCAGATAGGTAAATTCCTCGATTGGCAAAATCTCGACGGGCTTTAGCATTTGCTCTCTTTGCAACCTTATCCTCCATAGCTTCGCTTTTCAAGGTGATGGTGGAGCATTCATAACAAAATGGAAGGAGATTGAAATTGAAATAAGCATTTTTCGGGGTTATCTCTGGGTTGGAAAGCAGATTCTGGGGTTATCGCCATGACCGAAACTCGGGGTTATTCCGAGGTTGGAAATGATGTTCTCGTGTGTGTGTTAGGGGTTGAGATCGATACTCCGATGTGTGGTCCGGTTGAGGACCGATACTCTCGATGTGTGGTCCGGGGTTGAGATTGAACTTCCGGTGGTATCCGGAATGAATGTGAGCTGTCTTCCAGGGTTATCTCTGAAAGACGATTCTGCCCTCCTATAATGTTAGTAACAGTTGTGTAGAAAATTTCGAGTGTCTACAAATACGTTTTAAAGCTTTAAGCCATATGTAATTGTACTTGTAGGATTATGTAGGAAGTGTATAGTTTAATTGGGATTGTGATTAAGCCCAGTGTAAACTATTGTTAAAGCCCAAGTGTTGGTTAATGTGAAGTCTAAAGTGGATTAATGTAAGCCCAAAAACATAAGTTAAACTAATTGAATTAAAGTCCAAATTAAGAATCCATGGGTAAAGAAGATCCATGGGGAAACCCATGTGGGCCCCATGATCACATGGGTGTTATTGGTGGCCAAGTAAATAATGTGATGAGCAAGCAAATAATGTAATAAGCAAGTTAACTTAATAGTTAAGTAAGGAATAGTAAGGAGGTGATTAAGGAGGTAGGATTTGACTATTGACCACTATACCCTAACCTTAGCAATCCTATAAATAGAAGAAGAGTTGGATCATTTTTACACTTGTTCATTTCATTCAACATTTGCAACTTATTTGTTAGAGAGAATAAGTAAGAAAAAGCTAGACTTTTATTAGTAGAAAAGAAGAAGACCAAGCTTGATCATCAAGGGTAAGACTCCTATACCATTAATCTTCCAACTCTTCAATACTAGTTTGATAGAGAAGTGTGGATTAGTGAAGTATGTATGCTAGGAAGTAAAGAGAATGATTAATCAAAGGACTTAAACCTTAATAAGCCATGAATAAGCAATTCGTTCATATATAAGTTATGAACTAAGGAAGAATTTGTAAAAACTTGTAATATGTTTACATTAATGTTGTTTATATGATAAGAAGAAGCAAAGATGGTGGTTAGAAGATTAAAACCATGATAAGTCATGTGAAATAAAATCATAAGTAGTTTATACTTATAAGTAATTTGTAAGAACTTGTAATATGTCGGTGTTCGACGGCATATCGGAAGAAGAGGTGGAGGTAGTGTCCTTCATCCCGGTAGCACTTGCTGAAGAGACACCTTAGGGGGAGTCGATGATGTCACTATTTATGGCAGTGTTGGACAGAAACCTCCATTACTGTCAGGAGGTGAAGGAGCAAAAAGCAGAGCTTCATGTTGTCTTGCAAGATAAGACAAATGTGGAGTCTATGTGGGAGCAGGAGCATGATGAAAGAGTTTTAGCAAAGGACAAGGTCCATGAGTGAAAAAACAGGAGGTCTTTGAGCTCGGTGTAGAGCTAAAGACCAAGAAATAGAAGATAGGGAGGATGTCCTATATTCATAGGAGTTCACATATGATTTCCAAACAAGTAAGTTGTATGTCGATAGAGGCGAGGCATCTAAGATACTATCAACCGTGATGTTATTCGGTCTTGCCTGATTTGATTTCGATAAGAGCTCTAACTCATGCAAGCATACATGTGTCAACAAGTAATAGAGTAAGTAAGTAAAGTATCGATCCCACAGAGAAAGTTGTCAAATTTAAACTACTATGCATCAATTAAATCACTACTATTTATATGCTTAAACTAATGACTATAATTGGTGAATTAATCTAATTGCAAATAACAACTAAAACAAGAATAATAATGGAATAAATCAAATCTGGAAATAATGGGATCCTAACTTCATTTAATATTTCATCTAATTACCACTATCATGCAAGAATTATTCACATATCACAGGAAAATAGCCAAGAGCACTAATAGAGTCATAGCCATTTTTCAATGCACTATGACCTACTTACACAACATCCACAAATGATAGACTCCATGTAATCATCAATATAACCAAAATCACTATATGTCTATGTGAAATTGCAATCATATTGAATTTAAGCACAAGCCCTTATTTTAACTCATACGGTGAATAAGTATATGTCTATCTCATTCACGAAAAATACAAAGCCATATAAAACAACCCCCCATATATACGTATGCTATCATGATTACAATCCATACTGCATGTTCATTGTCAATTCCATACAAATCTTTGAAACGAATGGTGATCAAGCATTCATACATGCAAAACAATCATAATAGAAATCCCATATGATATGTAAAACAACCCCAAGCAATCAAGCATGCAACTAAACTACATATTAAAATCGTTAGAATCCCATAATGGAGTTTAGTTCATGATCGAACCAAAAGCCATTATGGGATCAAAGCTAAACATGATTATCAAGCAAACAATTGAAAGATGAAGGATAGAAACGATCAAACCCAATTGTAGATTGTAAACCAATATCAACGTTCAAATCCTCATAAAAATCCAAAAAAACAATAATAAAAATCCACAATGATAGAAAATCCCAAGAAGAATTAGAAGAAGATGGAGTTTTGGCTTCGTTCTTCGTTGGAATCTCTCCAATGTGTAAACCCTAGTTACTATAAAAAAAATACGTAAAAAAGTTATCAATTATGTATCGACACCATCCGATATCGTTTTAAAACAAATTACAACCCTTTAATTAAAAATTAAAATAAAACAAATCAAAATCAACATCACATCATCATCGTGCGCACCGCGCTTCCCCGATATATTCCTCGCATGCGGGCATGAGACTTGCAGTATGATGTCATGATGATGTCGGTCTCAGCAGTAGCTGGGTTGCTGGCATCGGGTAGCGCTAGGCAACATGTATTATCGCGCGGCGCTGCTTGCGCAGCTGCGCGTGATTTTGGTTCTCGATTCTGTATGCTTCTATTTTCTATTCATTGCTCATTGCTTCTTCTTTTTCTTCCTTCTTGCTTCATCTCTTCATCTTCATTCATCCATCCTCATATCCATCCCACTCATCTCATCATCGCATTGTGCATCCCATCAACTTGCCATGCCATGCATCCATTAGCCTCATGCCATCTCAACACCACCAAATTAGGCCATTTCGCACTTTTTTCACCAAAGGAGTTTTAAGTACATGCAATGCAAAATAACATGAAATGCAACTAAAACAGACTAAAATGTACTTGAGATGGGCATAATTCGCGTAAATTGATATCCAATAAGTAGGTATAAAACCCACTTATCAAATACCCCCAAACTTGAACTATTGCTTGCCCTCAAGCAATGCATGCTAAAATAACAATGAAAATGCAAAAGCACTACTATGCAACTAAACTAAATTACTATGCAAACTAGTCTCACATCATTCCAACTTAAACAGAATTTCAGTCCAAAATGCCTCAGCGAATTATCCAGATTCAAGAATACATTTCAAACTAAACTATGGTCATAACATCATACACTCAGATAATTCATACATGCTATAGAGATGTGTGTGTGTGTGTGTGTGTAGTGTTCACCAAAACTTGATTCAAGCAAAGAATATATATGCTTATGCAATTGCTCAAAAAAGAAAAAATTATAGTCTAAATTAAGAATCATGTATACTTATATGCAAAAGATGTTCCAACATATCCAAACAAACTAAAGTTCAACAATGGGCTTAATTGCTTTATTGCTACTCACGAGGGCGATTTTCGCTCTTTTCATGGTGTATTATTATTTTTTTTTTTTTTTTTTTTTTTTTTTTTTTACATGATCATGCAATGCCTTATTCCATTAGGCAACACTGCTACCCCTTAGCGAGCTTTCAACCAACGACTCCCTGGACCATGAAAGACCTTAGGCGCTAGGTGTAGAGACAATCCCCCTCAAGCGTATTTTACTCAAGTAGCAGGCCCCCAAATAAGACTAGCTACGCTTGCATTATTATTTTTTTTTTTTTTTTTTTATACATAGCATACCCATGTTTTCCTAAAGTTTGAATGTCAATGTTTTGTCAAGTCTACATGCATGTTCACATATTTCTCTTTTAAAACTACATTTTCTAACAAGCAATGCAACACATAATTCTTATACCTACAAGTGATTGTGAACACATCCGCAAAAAAAAAGCATTTAAACAAAGCAACATGAATTTCATCGTGTAAAACATTATAACTACGTTCATGTTATCCAATATACTCAAAAATCCTTCACAATTCACTATCATCATCATTGGCTAGGCAAAATTTCTATAAAGCAAGAATTTTTTTGTGAGACATGCAAACTAACTAAACTAAAAAATTTCTATCAATAAAACAAAAAAATAAAAAACAAAAAAAATTAAATAAACTAACACATAAACATTAAATTTTAATTAAATAATCATGCAAAAACTACTACTACTATGCTACTATACTACTACCCCAATACCCCCAAACTTAAAGTATTCAATGCCCCATTGAATGAAGGTAAAGGTAAAAGAAAACTCCCCTAATGATCGATATTGTACCACCCTCCTCGGGTGGTGAATCGGTGGTGGATAAGGCACGCTGCGGTCCCAAACCGAGGCCACTCTAGCAGCATTGTTCCTTGTCAGTGCAAAGGCCTCGCCAAAAGGCCCTCGTGAGACCCAGTAGCAAATGCTCCAAAATTATCATATATGGCATCAACTTTTCGCTCCAACCTTTGAGTTGGCGATCACCATGAGCTTGTGGTGCGTGGGTGGAGGGCCCGCCTCATCTATCTTCGAGGGGGCTCATGGTGGATGGCTCTCTAGGAAAGTGGGTGGATAATAAAACCTAGTCCTCGTGGATGTGGTTCACCACCCATCCAATCCTTGAATTTGGCAATAGTAGCGTGATGATGTCGTGGCTCGGGTTCTGCATTACTTTCGTTATTCCACGGGACTCCTTGTTGTGTACAAAGCATGGCTGCCACAGATGCATGTGGAATACTCCCCGTCGTGCTCCCCCGCAAATAACGCAGCATGTTCTGATGAATTAGGTGGCCGACGTCAATGTACTTGCCTTTGATAATGCCCCATAAAATGATACCCCGCTCAGTGGTTATTTCATGCTGGTGAGCGGATGGAATTAATTTGGCACAGATAAACAGATTCCATGCCTTGGCATATCGATTCAAGGCGGACGCTGGAAAAGATTTTGGCTCGGTCGTCCCTGCCTTATAATTCCATTTGGTGCCCGGAATGCACAATTCAGAAATCACTAAGTCCAAGTCCGTCATCAAATGTGCACCTTGACCCAATTATTAGACCCGATTGTTGGTGGTGTGTGCGTCATTTATTCAAGATCGCCACGATGGTTGGTGGTCAAAAATCCACTTGCACTCCTCGAACCAGTGTTATCCCTCCTTTCATCTCCTTAGCATTCGCGTAGAACTCTCGAACAACCCCCATGGGAATAGGCATAGGAGTTGCAGCCAAACCAACCCAGTCTCTTTCACGTATCATATTCCATAGTTGGCCATCATCTTGCTTTTCGAGGTTTAAACCCCGTTCCTTCACAAAAGATTTGGCCACGATCACGATAATATTCTTCTTTGAGCTTCCAAACTGATAAATTTCTGTGGTCCACGACATCCTCTTCTTGGTTAGAGGAGGAAGATTCGATGAAGAAGAGATGGGGATGGAGCGTGCTCTTTTTGGAACCCATTATGCAGATGATGAGAGAGAATGTAGATGATTTGCTTGATGATGAATGAATAAGAACTACCGACCCCCAAACTCTTTTTATGCACAACCCAAACTATAACCCCTATTTTTATATTGTGGTAGAGAGAGCGTGAATTTGAACTTTTGAATGTAGAGAGAGAGAGAATAGGAGTGAGTTTTTTTATTAGAGTGAGGAGGTGTGTTGTGGAGAAAGAAAAGGTTTGCTTATTATATCAAGTGAGAAACCAAATAAGCCACAACTCGATTTTTTTTTAAAAACTTTCATTTTTTCATCGTCGTCGTGTGTGGCATGGCACATGTAATGTAGAAAAAATCTCTTGCAAGCAGCTGTGAGTGAAGAATGAGAGTTGTTGGATTGATAAGACTAGAGCTCTCGACTTTAGGCGGCGGTCTGTATTCGCGTGGCCGTATATGCAACTTTCCATCGCATAAACTGTTTACTCTCAAACCGCATATCGGTGATGAGTGCACTTGAAAATACCTACATGGACATGAATGCACACATTGTTAAGGCATGAATTAATGAGCAACAATGAAGGACTAAAAAAAACTCTATCCTACTTCAAACACCTCTCAATGCAAAAATGCAACTACACACTCAATTATGCATAACATATAAATTATCAAAAATGAAATAGAGATGAACTAACTAAATACCCTACTGAATAAATAAATAAAAAAGAAAATAGAGATAGAAATAATGGGTTGCCTCCCATCAAGCGCTAAGTTATAGTCAATTAGCTTGACTGTCTCTGAATCTCACGTCAAGAGAAAGAATTGAGGTGACTTTCTGTCTGTCCACCTCACCACCAAAGTAATGCTTCAATCGTTGTCCATTCACCTTAAAAGGCTTGTCGGAATCTGATCATATACTTCAATTGCACCATGCGGAAAGACAGTTTTCTTTGTAAATGGTCCGACGACCATCTCGATTTCAACTTTTCCGGGAAAAAGTTTAAGTCCGGAGTTATAAAGCAAAACCCTTTGTCCCGGTTCAAAGTCTCTCTCAATGATCTTTTCGGTCATGCCATTTCTTCACCTTCTCCTTATATAACTTTGAATTCTCATATGCTCGTAATCTAAATTCATCCAACTCATTGAGTTGGAGTAGCGCTTTCTCCCCGCATGACTTTCAAATCAAAATTGAGCTTTGAATTGCCCAATATGCCTTTATGCTCTAGCTCCATAGGAAGGTGATGGGCTTTTTCCATACACAAGTTGAAAAAGGTGACATGCCCAATGGAGTTTTGTATGCGATCCTATAAGCCCATCTTGCATCATCCAACTTTAACGACCAATCCTTCCGTGTGGGATTCACAACTTTTCAAGGATTCTCTTGACTTCTCGATTCGACACTTGACTTGGCCATTTGTTTGTGGGTGATAAGTCATGTAGCAATGCGATGGTTCACCCCATACTTAGCCAACAAAGTCGTAAACCGCACATTGCAGAAATGACTACCTTTGTCACTGATAATGGCCCTTGGAGTCCCAAATCTCGTGAAGATACTTTTGTGTAAAATTCGAGGACAACCTTGGCATCATTTGTCGGAAGAGCCGCCACTTCTACCCATTTCGAGACATAATCCATCATGAGCAAGATGTAGAGATTTCGCATGAGGAAGAAACAAAAGGTCCCATGAAATCAATCCCCACACATCAAAAAATTTCTACTTCGAGGATCGTATTCAAAGGCATTTCATTTCTTTTGAGATGTTCCCCACTCACGACATCTATCACATCATTTGGACAAAACTGTATG
>CM035155.1:97822951-97843640 GCA_020205615.1 Panax quinquefolius
CTTCTTGTGGGACATTGATGATGTATGATGTATGTATGATGAAGTGTTGAGACGACGTGCCATTGTCGAAGGAACAAGATGACGTTTGACTCTCGCCGGGGTTATCGCCGGCTTTGAGTTGAAAGTAGACGCCGGTTTCGTGGTTACAACCGAGATTGACTACTTGTTGGTATGCCGCGATATCATCTTGTTGAGATAAGAAGATGAGAAGAGACGTGACTCCTCACCGGTTATCGGTTATCGCGGTTAAAGCGCGAAAGCGCGACGTCGTTCTCGTGGTTACATCCGAGATCGATCGCCGTTTGTTTGTATGTCATCATCGTCATCGTGTGGATGTTCCTATCTCCGCCTGTTGTTATCTCCCGGTGTCCGAGGTGTGTGTGCCTCGACAGATGTCCGAAGTTGAAGATCGCATATGTTTGAAAAAAAGCATTTTCGGGTTATCGCCGAATCGCAATGGGCATCCTCGGGGCTATCACCAATGATGGGGGTTACTACCAAAGGTTGTTTCTCGGGATCGAACCGAACGTCATCGCATGTTGTTATCGCCGAGATGTAACTCGTCTCTCTGTTGTTGTTGCTCCGGTCTTTTTGATCTCAGATATCTCGGGGTTATCTCCGAGATTGAAAAATGACATTCCCTGTGTGTGTTGTTGGATGATGTTTGAGATGATGTTTCGTGGTTCGATTTGTGTTGAAGGTTCGGTTGAACCGAAGAGTAGATGGATGTCGAATCGAACTTCGTGTAGTATCCGAAAAGATGTCTCGCCTTTGGTATATTCCAAAAGACTAATCTACCCTCCCGCAATGTTAGTAATAGAGAGCAGCAAAAAATTTCGAGTGTTCATAGATGCCCCTCTTTATCATATTCATGCAATGCAAGGCATGGATAGGATAAAGAATCCTAGACACTTGAAATGCAAGCAAGATAAACATGATATATATAGCGCAAAAACATGATGCAAATGCATGATGAATGCATGTAAATGATTGTCGTGTAATCAATGATGGGATGACAATCGATGATGGCTTCGACATGCGATCCAAGTCTCCAAGGATGTCGACGCTGGGGCTATCACCAAAGTCAATCCTAGACATCGGCTTATATATCCCATAGAGGTACCTCTGTGTGTGTAAGAGATCCGGGGGGGATAAAGCTTATTCTATTTGAGGATGTATATAATATATTCCCTCATTCTCGAAAGTGGAGTTATCGCCAATGTTGTTTGTTGTTGTCGTCGTGGTCATGCGCTCGATCTTCATCCGATGTGTGTATCATCATTGATAAATCCTCATGGGTGCATTGTCAAGGTCGCTTTGACCTTCATGATGTATGTGTCAATGGTAGCATCATTGTAGCCCCCCCGGGAAGGATTGGGAAGGTTTTCGACGGGTTTACTTCGCATCATCATCAACGACATGACGTCAAGGTCGCTTGACCTTCATCGATGTGTGTATCAATGGTCAGATTACACAGAATAACTTCGCCGGATAATGATGATTGGGATACGTGAGATGATTGAGAGATGATGATTGGAGAGATACGGGTGATGATGAGACCGATGATAGGATGATCGGAGGTTTGAGGATTTTGATGTGACTTTGAGGAATCGGGAGGATTTTGATAATTTCAGAATTTCACCGGGAGATTTTCACGGGAGGTTTCATAATTTTTTTTTTCAGATATCGGGGGAGGTTTATTTCGTGGGGTCAGAATTATTTAAGGGATGTTTAGTTGATATCAAAGATAAAGATCGGACCTTTAAGGGGGTATTACGAGCATGATTGTGAAAGTCGAGCTCGGAGTATAGATAACTCGATTCGACGAAAACCATTGAGACGACGGAGTTTAACTCGATCGACAAGAAACCGTGGATTTCGTGTTATTCCAATCAATCGCAGTAGCATTTTTATTCCCGATTGGCCTTTTCAATTTTGTGAGACCTCCTTTTCAACTCTAATCGAGAGCGAGCCGAGGTGGGACCCATAGGAGTGCCGCAGCGCCGCAGTAGTCGCTCAGCAGAGAGTTAGCTAGCCACCCGCATGTTACTAGCGTAGTTTATATATAGTCATTTGGTTGCTTTTATAAGTCATTTTCAAGTCAAAGAAGAAGGAAATTCGAGAGCTCTTCTTCAGATCTCATTGAAGTTCAGGGCAACTTTTCGCATATTCTCGCCACCGCATAAGCTTCTTCTTCATCGCCCCGTAACACATGTATTTTTTTTTTTTCCAATGAATATCCATTGAAAATGACTTATCGCATAAAAATGCATTTAATACATATAGTTGAATACGACATGCCGATATGATTTGATAAAAAATATTCAATATAGCAAATGTTAGTATTAAACCATGTCGAATATAATGATGTGAAAAAATTTGATTTTTTAAAATAACCAAATTGGCACCTTTTATTATCATTTCTTATCCTATATATCGAGGACAAATGAGTAAAGGTAGAAAAAAAAAAATAATCTCGTAATTAGACTACACTTTACGATTTTTTTATCGCAATTGATAATGCATACGATGATGATATATATGATGTGTGTGTGTGTGTGCTACCGAATGGCCACCTAGTCATGCCTATGTGCATGTGGATAGTCCCATTTACAAAGGGGCTATGGCAAAATTTTTTCCAAAATGTAGGTATTGTAGTAGTCAGCATTTTTATTTTTAACTCTGTGTAGATGTATGTTAATGCAATGCATGCATGCATGCATGTAATCATAGAATGCATTTGAAAAAGACCTGTGTAAGAAATTACCACACCCTTTCTCGAGGTGATTTGAGACTTGTTGTCATCAGATATCATGGATCCAGATCACCGAGTAGTTCCCAGAGACCACTTCGTGTACGGAGGAGGGCTTCAAGAGCCTCTCGCCATTTTCGTGAGATAGCCTCGCATCGTGAGGAGGGTGATATGCCCTATTCCTATTCGGGTTGAAGTGCCGAATGTCGAGGAGGAGGAGGAGGATGCACCGATCGAGGTTCCCGCCCCCGTCAGACGTGTTCCCCCGTGAGGGAATCGCTGTGTATTCAAGTAATGAACCCTGATCTTCCGGGTGACTTGAGTAGGCATCCTCAAAGAGATACCGCAAACAAACGAGGTATGAAGTTAGATCTTTAATCTTCCTTATTTCCTATGATGAGGAGTCAAGGAAGGAGTCTCGATGTCGATGATCAGATTTGATAGGGTCCCCACTTCACACAAACCTCGAGGGAACGGGTTTATCATCCACTCTATGTATCAAAGCTGATGATGATGAGAGCAGAGCGATCGCGGTCCATGGATTCGGGGATTTGGGAGGTTCTTCTCCATTCCCCCCCCCGTCGTTCCCTCGGGGTTATCTCGTGGCATTTGTTCGAGCAGTGGTTTCACCTGCACTCACCACTCCATTGGATTGGATGAGGTGAGGTGATGATGACGCCGATGGATCGCGGTTTATTATGGAGTGTGTATGGAGTTTGAGGGGAGCCCAGTGCGTTTCGCACGACGGATATCACCCCCACCGCCGCCGATCCTTGTTGGGAGTTCCATGAGGAGGGCGCAAGGGGAGGGTGGACTGTTCGCATGTGTCCTTTTTGAGCTGTAGAGATGCTATGAGAGAGGGCCATTGAGTGAGCCCATACCCGATGATGTGAGAGTCGTGGATCGTGATTCTTCGACGATTGTTCCTCGATGAGGGGGGTCGCTTTATAGCAGATAATTCTTCTTCTACTTCGTCCTTCGCTTTCACACACACACTCGACACGGGAGAGAGATAGAGAGAGAGTATGATTGGGGTTCCTACACCTTTGCCTTCTTCCTCGTGCGAATGCGCATGCGATCGCAGGGTTTCGACCGAGGTTGGTTAGGATTCTACCCATTTTCGAGTGGTGAGTGTTTTCTTGTTTTTTCCCATGTATAGGTTAAGAGTGTTGATCGACACACAGCAGATGTTTGCTTTTGTGTTGGGCGCTTTGGGGCCCATGAGAGGCTTCCTTGTTCAGGCCCCGTGAGCGTGTTAGGTTTAGACACCCCATCCACGAGGACGAGATGGCATCGAGAGATGGCATCATTCCATACCAAGAGAGGTCCCCTCACGGTCGAGGGTTTCACTCATTGTCGCCATAATGGAGTTATTGACAACCGATGTCATCACATGGATTCCCTACTGGAGAGCATTTGGGAGTTGGTTTTGAGGATGGGTACCGATCGAGTAGAGTACATCATTTCCACCCGCAGATTCCTCTCTCTTCATGGAGGATGGAGGGGAGGGAGCTAGAGAGAGAGATATATATTAGGAGCACTACAGAGAGAGATGCCGATCCGCCGATCGCCAGCTCCCGCATCGCGTTATCGGGCCTTTTCGCATCGACATCCCACCCATCATCGACATCCCATTGATGGGGATCGATTTTTTACATTGTCAGAGGGCCCCGTTCTCGTGGAGATGTTCCAAGATTGGTGGATCCTCGCACGATTGGAGCTCGCACCCGCCGCCACATACTTTATGGGGGGATATGGTTCTGTGATCCGATGATGATGATGATGGATTGGCTAGCGTGTCGAGTCGTCGAGATCCGACTCATGTGACACATGATGACAGATCGACAGATCGACCGGAAATTGGACCGGCCACATCTTTTCATTCGCATTTGGGGGCGTAGATCCCGCAGAGGTAGATACTTTTTGATCCTTCCACCGCGCCGGGTCCCTCGTGTGACCCATATGGTTTTTTTTTGCCAGCAGCAGATCCTCCTCAGATCTACCGACATCCAGAGTAGATAGAGATCCAAAGGAGGAGAGGAGGAGTTACAGTGTGTGGATCATGATCGATGATGTATACATCGACACTCTCGACTTTTTTTTCTCGATGTATTTTTATTATCTCTTTCGATAGCCTCTCGTTAGTATGTCGGGTAGCTCATTCCCCATTCTCTATATATCTTTTTAGCCTTGTATAGTTAGTAGCTTTATTCCCATTTTAGTTAGATTTTAGATAGATGATATATAGATGATGATATACTTAGAATGTATACCTTTTTCCATTCCCTATATCATATTGCCATCTATCAGTATCATGCATGTTATTATGTTATGTATATGTATGTATATATATATCCAGTATATCCAGAGATATTCAAAGATCGATTTCGGATGGTCTTACGACACGCCCGCATATGTCTTCTTCTTCTTCGCATAGCTAGTCAGATTGATCATACCCCACCATTTGGTGGTGGTAGCCGGTATATATATGGTATATCATATCATCATCACCATCGTGTGACGGTGATCGAGATGATTTATACAAAGATACTATGACCTTGTTGATGTCCAGTGTTCCCAGAGGATTAGTAGAGGGTATGCTAGAGCATCGGGTATCGGAGAGGCAGTTTTCCGATTTGGGGACCTGTGAGTCGACTCTACTTTGGAGGAGTACGCGCGACGACGACGATGTCGCCATCACCGACTGCATATCATGCATATATAGGGGAGAGAGACATGAGCAGACAGCTCACGACCCTCACCGGATCGAGAGACGTAGAGTGGTCCAGATGAGATTACATCCCGCCACGTGATATCCCCCAAAGATTTCGCTTTGATGTGTTTGGCTCGAGGACATTATTACACGGATTTCATTTCGGGATTTCACCACACCGGAGGATCATCGCATGCTCAGCCAGTAGTATAGTATGTATCGCTTATATGTCATATCACACGCCTTCATGACGCATATACATGGATGAGAGATATGGCGGATATCAGGCCATTATGGCAAAGGAGAGCTCTGGAGGAGGGTCATCACCATTGATACCGACGATCATCGCAGAGACTCGAGGTCGAGGCCGCATCATATACCGCCGCATCTTATCCCAGCAGAGTGTTCACTGTAGCTCTGTACCATGCACAGATTTGTGGTTTACACACACTTTGACCGATCAGCACATTTAGACATAGCAGGGTTTTGTTTTCACCCATGAGATAGCCATGTCATTCTCCTTTGCAGAGCAGAGTGTGCATGATCGTCGATCTTGGTCACTTTCAGGATTAGGATTAGAGATCCATTTATATATTGTTCGTGTTCGTGGCTTAGTTCACCCTACGCTTCCTTCATTACTCATGCTCCGGCATGGATTATCTCCTCCCGGGCCGGAGGGATGGGCATGACCACCACCCACCGCCCGGGTCGTGATGTGTCGGGCTTTTGATTTCGGGATTTCCAGGATTTTCAGGGGTATGAGGGGGCAAGCAGTGTCAGTCAGCGCTTCACACACACATCATCGCTGATCGATCCGGAGGATCCAGTGATCAGTCATCAGTCATGGGCTGGTGGGATCGAGAGTCGAGAGTCGTAGCCGAGTTCATCATCCATCCATCCAGTTGTTGTTCAGAGAGACGGAGATGGATGGAGAGAGATCGCATCGCACAGTGATCCAGATCCACAGGCAAGGTGGGATTGATTCTCGACGATGAGGCCTATAGAGGAGGGTATTATTATTCCCATCGATGATTCGATCATTGGTCGCCAAAGATTTGTGATGGATGGATTCTCCCACCCCGAAAGTGCCATTATACTCAAGATTCTAAGACAACATTTGGAGCAGAGCTTACATCCGATGACCCATGAGAGAGATCGTGCTAGGGCCGCATGATGTCGACTCTCTCGATGAGAGAGAGACCGCGCCGCTAGAGAGATGAGGATGAGGCTAGATCAGATGTGGATGATTGATGAGGGGAGCGATGATGCCGCTTTATCTCATGCTAGATGGATGTGGCCATTGCAGAGATAAGACTTCGCTGAGATCCCAGATGATGCCATTACATGATGACGACATACATGATGACATTGATGAGCATTACGCCACCAGCGCAGCTTCCTCTCTCGATCTAGCTAGCTCTGTAGATACCTCAAGGTGAGCTTGCAAAGCGCTTCCTCCGATCGAGAGAGAGGGATGCTATGTTAGATCCGATAGTCCATGATACATACGTATCTATAGATTTTTATATTTTCGCGCACTAGCTTATATTTTAGCCATTTTTCATACATGTATAAATACATATGTATATATCAAACAAGAGATATATATATATGTGGAAATATATTTTGATTCACTTCCCTTTTAGTTACGCCTTGATACTTGCTTGATATTGATATTTCGCTTCTGCTTTGGCCTTGTGATCTTGATGATCTCGATGACTTATCTCGAACTTATGGACATCGAGAGATGGACATCGAGAGATCGCAAAGATCTCTCGTGAACGGATCATTGATTATCTCCTAAATCCCTACCATCTTGGGGTGTCTTGGGACCGGTATGAGATGGAAAAGTGGAGAGGAGGGTGGTTTCTTTCTCTCTCGAGATCGACACGCACTACGATGGTCGCCAAGATTTCTATTTGTGAGAAGCCTAGTTAATTCCATCTCTTATGGGTTGGTATGCTCTTTTCGAGGCACGATCGCATTTTTAGATGGTCACCGAATCTTCTATTTGTGAGAAGAGGTTGGGTAATTCCATCCCTTTTGATCCAAAAAAAACCGAATGAAATGGGCAAAATCAAGGTTGATCCCAGCAAGATCGTGTGACAAGTAGTTTTGTTGGGGTAGGGGTTAGATCGAACCATGAATGGTCGCCACATACTTCTATGAAGAGGAGATCAAGTCTCGTAGTAGTCAAACTAGTGTAGAGGTTAGAGGTTCAAGGTTCAATGCGAAGGTAAAGGTGTAGTATTTTTAGTATTTTTTTTTTTTTTTTTAGAGAAATGTTTTGTGTTTTTCTTTTTTTTTTTTTTTTTTTTTTTTTTGCCATATATATATGGCCATATAGACGTATATGGTCGTCATCATCGAGATCGAATCGAGGAGATCAAAGTCGAAGTGAAGTTCCCCTCAAGAGTAATCAAAAAAGAAAGAAGTGTGAATAATAATGAAAAATATATATCATGGGAGAAGAAAGTTTGATCCCATAATGGGGAAAACCGCAAGTGTGTAAAAAGTTTGATCCCGCCCTCGTGATAAACCGCAAGCGAGAAAAGTTTAATCCCGCCTTCGTGATAAACGCAGCAGTGAGAAAAGTTTAATCCCGCCTTCGTGATAAATCAAGTGTGAAAGGTTAATCCCGCCTTCGTGATAAAAAATTGTGAAAGGTTAAATCTCGCCTTTCGTGATAGGATAAATTGTATGAAAGTGAAAAGGTGAAATGAAATGAAAAACAAGGTGTTGAAGTGTATGTGTATGTCGAAAGGTAAAAGAAGTGTAAAATGTTTTCGAAAGGGTTCAAAGTCAAAAGAATGAAAAGGGTGAAAGTGATTCAAAAATCGAATGACCGGTGATTTGATGATCAAAATAGATAGATGTTTTGTTTGATGGTAACTTTCGATATAGTTCATCGCATTCAAATGTCCGAAGTCGATAAGTCATGGAAATTCATCGCCATCCATTTCACAACAAACTGAGAGCACCTCCCGTCAATACTTCCTCGACAAACAAATGGGCCTTCCCAGCTTAGAGCGAATTTTCCTTAGATTGATCTTCGTTGTCAATGATCTTCTTCAAAACCAAGTTGTTGTTGTTTGAATCGCGTTTTTTTCGATTTTTTTTTCGTTGTAGGATCGATCGCGATCTTTATCGATATAATCGACCATGGAAGATAGTCGCTTTTCCTTTTCGCCTATTAGAGACAATTGATGATACCGCCTTGTACCCATTGGTCTTCATCCAACCATCCAGCATCCATCAATACTCCGAGGGATTCCATTTCCACTTCTAGGGGGAGCACCGCCCATCCCATAGACTAATGAGTAGGGGGTTGCCCCAAAGGAAGTTCGCATGGAAGTTCTCAGAGGCTAATAAAGTCAAGAGCAAAGCCATCCTTCATGCCATTTTGATTGATCGATTTGACATTTTTCATGATGATCTTTTTGATGTTTTTATTAGCCGCTTCAACAACACCATTCATCTTTGGACGAGAGAGAGTTTGATGTTTGAGTTGATGATGTTTGATGTGGATTTTTCCTCGCATAATCTCCTCCATCATTTTGTTGTTGAGGTTCTTAGCATTGTCTCACACACAACGACCTCTCGTTGTCCATATCGACAAAACAAACATTGTTTTCGATGAAAGCAATGATAACTTCTTTAGTAACCTCGGGGGAAGGATGTCGCTTCTACCCATTTTGGTGAAGTAGTCGATCACGGTGAATATGAATCGATGTCCATTATCGGGCTTTGGGCTCGATGGATCCGATCACGCCCGCCCATTCCCCACATCGAGAAGGGCCATGGTAACTCATATTGGTGGAGTTCGAGGGGGGGGATGGATTCCCATTCCCATGATCTCGCATCGATAGCACCTCTCTCGACATCATCATCACAAGCCACTTTTGAGTGTAAGCCAATAATGTCCTGCTCGAGAGATTTTTTTTCGACAAGTAGGGGTCCGCCACATGAGGGCCACATACTCCATCCATCCGGATCTCATCCATGAGTCTCTCGAGCTTGGTCTTTATCCAGAGACATCCGAGGAGACCTAATCCTGCATCTCTTTTGTAGAGTGCATCTCCGCCAGTAGAATTTTCAAAGAAGTCGATGAATCCGCCTTCTTCTCTTCTCGCTTAGCTCGCATCAAGGGTGTAGATCCATCTCGTAGATACTCCTGATGATATGTCGATAAGGGTTGTGGATGGGAGGTAGCTCATCCGATACTTTCCAACGTAATTCCTATATAGATCGGGGCTTTTTGCAGAGTAAAAACGTGATGTTTGTTTTGCATGTTTTCTCAAACCATGTATGTAAACCAAGGAGGCCAACATTGCTAATGCAATCAAAAAATCATTCCTATTACGAGAAATGTAGAAAGGAGATTTCTTCAACTCCAAAAGCCATCTCAGAAAACTTGCCGATGGTAAGGTAAAAGAAATGTAATTTTTGGTTTGATAGATTCCTCGTGGATTGATTGATTACCAAAAGAATCAAAAAGTTAACTTAACCACCGATGCCCATTGAACGGGCAAGTTTTCAGCCCCACGATACAACCTTCCTTCATACTCACGTGTTGTTGTTGTTAAACCGATAAACGATAATTTGACGACGACGACGGATATCGCCCCCCCGCATCGGATATTAAACCGCTTCCCAGCTTCCAGAGCCTTCTTTGTTAATAATATCATCCATCAAAATACATTCTCCACGCATGTATCATGTATCGATCGATGTCAGAATCGAATCATCATTACCCCTTCATCGGGAAAATATGTTTCTAAGGGTTTGTAATCTCCGCAAAAGTGCAATCCGATCCCCCTTGATCCGACAACCTCGATTTTGATCATTGACAGATCACACAATCATCATGTCAATGACAATGTCAATCAATGGAGGATCAATCGCCATCCGGACAAACATTGGACAATCAAATATGGGCTTACATTGAGAGGATATTTGAGAGGATCCATTGGGATATGAGATGGGTCAGGTGACCATGGAGGTAATGTCAGAAACCTCATGGAAGCCCATGCTAAAGCACAACAAGTCTTTCAATCAGAGTGTATTTTGTGTTCACCGATGTCAATCTTTTGTCGAGGTAATAGATAGCTCTCTCTCGCCTCTATTTTTTTTTCGCCTCAAAGACACAAATGCCCATGGCATCATTTATTTATGGATGTGTACATGAACAGGGGAACATCATCCCGGGAGGTACCAAAACAGAGCGTTAATCGCTTGCTTTTTGATTGTGAGGAAGGCTTTTCGACACTCATCGCTCCATTTCATGGAGGAGTTCTTCCTTAACAACTTGAAGATCAGCTCACAAAGTTGTCGTGAGTCGAGAAATGAATCGCTAATGAAGTTGATTCTTCCCAAAAATCCCTCAGATTTCTTCTCTCGTCTCGAGGAATGGGCATTTTTTCGATGGCCTCGGATTTTGTAGATCCAGATCCTTTTCAATCCTTTTGTGGTCGATTAGAAAACTAGCAAGCAACTCGACTTAACGACTTAACACCAAAGGCGGATTCATGGATTCAACTTCAAGTCAGATTTTACGCAACCCGTTGAAAAGTTTTTTGAGATGGTCTAAATGGTCATCCTCCTTCCGGATTTGACAATGATGTCATCCACGAGATCTCTATCTCTTTGTGCATTAAATCATGGAAAAGAGCCATCATAGTCGTCGATAGGTTGCCCTTTGATGATGATGAGGCCGAATGACAACCTCTGTCAAAAAAAAAGGTTCCCCAAGGCGTGATGTGATGAAAGTTTTTTTCACGATCTTCCTCTCAAATATATAATTTGATGGTATTTGATGGTAATCAAGAAAAGCAATCAAAGAAAGGACATACATGCCGACGAAAAAAGATTGGTCAATAAGAATGTGGATAAAGGGCACGGAAAGCTATCTTTAAGGCAAGCTTTGTTCAAATCCCTCATAATCCACGCAGACTCGCACCTTTCCCCGGTTTAGGCACGGAACAATGTTGATATCCCATGATGATATGTAGACACCATGATGATGATGCCAATTTTGAAATTGTTTCACAATTTCTTCTTTAACTTTTAAACTCCACTCAAAGTTTCAATCGCTCGAGCTTTTTTTGCTTAACCGGAAATCTTCTTTAATGGGAAGGAAGATGAAGAACAATGTCAATGGACAAACCCACCATCTTCTTCACGAGACCATGCAAACACATCATCCCGAATTGGGTTAATAGTGCAACCATGTCATTCCGCTGATTTGTGGTAAGGTCCGAACCAACTGGATTAGCTTTAGGGTGTCTAAGGTCCAAGAGATCGAAAGGAGTGGTTTGATCAAGATTTGGGGTTTTGGGTTTGGGTTTGTCTCATCACCCATTCCTCTCGAGGTGAGGTGTCTCAATGTCCTCTCGATCGATGTCCATCAAGTCCGAGTCCAACTTTTCAATCAAAGTTAGGAAGGAGAGAGAGAGCAGGTCATCAAGCAAAGCAACACACATGCACATCTAAATTCGTAAAGTCCAAAACAAAAGATGCTTTCAATATAATATATGCAATCGCTCGATCATAGTAAAAAGTGTTAGTATGTACTTGATAAAAAAAAAGCTAAGCTAAGTAAAGAAAAGGAAAGCAAGCAATTAAAGTTATCTAGGTAGTAGGATTTTTTTTTCGCCCATTTTACCCTCGACCAACCAATGAACGGAGTGTCGCTCCAATTGTCGAGGGAAAAGTCCCGATGGATCGGAAGTGATGGAAGGATCATCATTGTCCTCCTTCTGATAATGATAACCACGACATCCGGGCAATCATCGTGGGTGGGTGTATCTATTTGTATGTTCATCATGAACAATGACGCTAATGCGCCGCCATCATCAAGGCAAGGCATGTTTACGCTTCGCCTTTTTTTCTTTTTTTTCGGATCGGAATCAGACCTCTTTTTTTTGCTTTTGCTTTGTTTTGGAATGGTTTTAGAAACAACATAACAACATGGCCACAACACGGGATCGGAACCTTCATGAGAGAAAGGCATTAACTAAGCGAGGTAAAAGGTATAGAAAATCGCCGAAGTAAGCAGGAAGCTTCGAGGACCCCGCTTGCAGGCTTATGAGGATTCCTCGTGAATCGAATAGCGTAATAGCCTAGTCCTCCGATTGATTCCAATTTGAGGACATTTGATAGGTGCTTAATACCCCGCTTATCTTTACCAAGCCCTTGTCCATGATGATGACCAACCCAACAACATCATTTTCGAAAATACATATAACCTCTGCAGTAAATCTTGGGTAAGGGGAAGTGGCGCCCAATAGAATGGTATCATGTGTTACTCACTTCCAAAGTATGAAACCGCTTGCTCAACTTCTCAAATGAAGTCGATAATTGGTAGAGTTCCTTGTTCAGATCCGCCCGGCCAAAGATTGACAAATGATGATTGTTGATGTTGTTGTTGATAATGTATTTGAGTTGTTGATGAATGTGGAGGAACATGGCCCACCATGTGTATCCATGGTCTCCCCAACAGCAGTCAGTCAGATCCTAATCTCTATCTTGAGGACGGAAGGATACATTGAATGTATTTGGACCAATCTCAATTGGCAATTCAATCTTTCCGATCCATCATTTCAGATCGGATCCATCAAAAGCTCGATGATCGACCGTATATGATCGATCCGATCCGAGATCGAGATTCATTCATCTTTACCAAGGTGGTATAGGATGATATATTTAGAGATGCCCATCCATCTATCAATACCCCGCTAGCATGTAACCCTAAAGAAAAAATCGCAATATGCAATGTTTCATGAATGACCGGGGAGGAGGGAGGTATATCATCATCAAGGAAGGATATCACATTGTTGTTGAAAATGTGATCAACCAAATGTTGAAATTTTTTGAAATTTTTTTCCACATCCACCGATTTTTTCAAAAAGTAGGCTTCAAAAAACCTTCAAGAAGATCTTCCGATGATGAAAGAGAAGAGAAAACCAAGTCCAAAGATTGAAAATGTGTGTGGAGCTTCTCGCAAGCTTAAAACCACTTTGGCTTCATCAGGGCTTAGGAGGACGGAGGAATTTTTCAATCTTTCCATGGGCAACTTCCCTTTGTTTTTTAAGCAAGTAGGACCCGATAACCCGCGAGGAGGACATGGATGAGGATTTTCTTCACGTAGTAGTAGAGTAGTAGAGATGATCTTCGTGGATCCTTCAAATTCCATCCATAATTCCATGGAACTTTTGTGTGTGTGACGACAATGGATATTGTGGGTAAAAAGGTAAAGGAATTGGCTCGTGCGTGCGCCACTTTCAAAGGATTGTCACGCCTCCCTTTGAGTTGAATTGGTTGTATGGGAAATACTTTTGATAGCCTCATCATCCACTTTGATATAATCGCCATCGATCCTTCCATTTGGGTAGGACATGCATTCCCCCTTGAGTTGAGTCAAAGCAATCAAATCATCATCTCGCTATATTTGCGGATCAACCGCTATCAATAAGATTCTGAGAATGAGATGGAGAGTGCCCAAGATTCTTCTCGAGGCCGCAACGATGTGATGAGAATGAATGACATCACACATTTCATCATCGATCGAACCGCCCCCGATTGGGATTGAGGAGAGAGGAGAAGGAAGGTAATTCTTCCTTCGATCATCATCATGAAGTATATATCTCCATAGATGGCCCAAATAGGTGAATTCTCCGATGGCAAAATCCTCGACTTTTAGCTTTAGCATTTGCTCTCGCTTCACTTATCTATCCTATCCTCCATCAGCTCAAGGCTTTCAAGGTGAGGAGGGAGCATTCAAAACAAAAAGGAAGAGAGATGCATGCATGCTCGCCCGATTAATTAATCGTGATGCGTGACTTGATGTGATGGGTCACCGGGTCACCGCTCGCCAATTGTTTCAATTTGAAAGAAAGAGCTTTCATCTTTCGCTCCACGGTAAATCGAACTTTGCATAATCCCATTTGTCAACACCGCTTTGATGGATGGGTTGGGATGATTCAGAATTAGAATTGGAACCTTGTCCAATGCTCCTCCAATCGATCTTCTTTCTTTCTTCTTTTGAGGTCAGGTTGAGGAAGAGGGTTGTCTTGAGACATGAGGTTGATTGTGGTTTAGTGACCACGATCTCACCATTGTCTATTAGATCTTGAATCTTATGTTTCAAGGCCCAACAATCAATCTTGAGTATCATGTCCCGTGTGCCCCAAGCAAGATGATAAGCACACTTCCGAGTAGCATTAAAACCCCCTCCCATTAGGGTCGGTGGAAGAAGAAGATGTAATTTTTTTTCGAAAGCAAGCAAGAGTAAGAGCAAGAATATTCTCGAGCGAGTCCCCTAAGGGTGTGAACGCTCGAGGTCGCCTTTTTCCACTTTTAGGCAATGGAGGGTTTCAAGATCAAGCCGAAAAGGGGGAGTTTTTTCTCTCAGACAGACAGCATGCTTTGATTGCCTTTTTTGTCCTTGTAGTATCAAGGAATCCTCCTCTCTTTTTTTTTATGGACCCTCCGGGGTTAAGTTTCCATAAGATCCCCGGATCGATGTGCTCAATTTTTAGCTTTTTTAAGAGTCTTGGAATTAGGTCTTCAATTTCAACCCATTCAATCCCATCTCATCTCATCGATTTGCCGTTTGATCATTTCGTAAAATGGTTTGCTAATAAAACTCTTCCTAGAACTCTTTCATAGAAAGGAGCTCTCAGACATCTATGAAAGTCACGACCATTTTTCGATTCTCATCATGGAAGGAATAACTTGAGAAAGCAAAAGGCGCTCCACTTTCGAGCAGCATACTCTAAACGACTCATTAGACTCGTTTTCGATTTGGTAATTTGGTACCTGGCCAGAGCCATCCGAGATTGAAAATCAGATCAGAGAAGGAGGAAGGCGTGAGCTTCCTTCTTCCCAAATACCATGGATCTTAGAGTTGTCTAAACTGGTATACCATGAACCGGGCTTCTCCAATGTTTTTCAAAAAACAAATGATTCGAGCTTTTTTTTTTCAAGAAGATAAGACCCAAGTTCTCCAATGAACACCTTTTAAATGTGTATAAGGATCCCCTAATCCATCATATTTTCAAAATCGTGGGTCTTGAATTTCTCCGGATAATGAAACATGTGAAAAATATGCAAAGGTCTCAGATAAAAAACACCGCCATGTGTTCCAATCCCTTTGAGAACGTAATTTTTCTCCATTTGAAGGACCTTCTTCCCGATATCACCGGTGTCTCGGATCTCCTTTGAGTGTGTTGGGTGTTTTTGTGGTGGTTTTTGTTGGTCAGATCCAATCGATGTTCGGAATTTTTTTTTCCGCACTTGACTCCTCCTCGTGTGTAGAGGAGGATTCAGATGTATGTGTAGGTATCTTTCAGCACTCGAGAGTAGATCGGTGTATTTTTTTAGTAGAACAACCAAGTCTGTGATTTGTTTACTCAATCCGGCCAAATTCTTCTGGAAGAAAAAGATTAGATCGGTCGTAAGAAAGACGATGATTGGTCAGAAGCTCGTGGCCTTTTTTGGATTTTTTGAGTGTAATGTGCCCAATTGCTTCCCTACAAAGACTTACGTAGTTTAGTTTAGTAATGTAGGGTAATATAAATGTTATCATAACATGTTTTTTTAGGATTTTTTTGTCCCGCAAAACCTGTTAATTGTTAATTGATAACATGTCATGCATGCATATTCTTATATCATATTTTATATTTACCATGAATATGGAATAATGGAATGGAATAAAATTACAAGTAAATTTTTTACAAGAAATTGAAAATGGAAAAGAAGAAGAGACTTTCCTCTTCGTTTGGTTTATCGAGGTCAACCTATCTTAGGGTTTCTCTCTCGCTTTTTTAAGGTTCATGAAGGTTCCCATCATCATCGCAATCTACTCGAAGAAGTTAATCCTGGCTTTCAAACCGAGCTTAACTGAAAGTGGTGCCTTTCCGAGCCCCCCCGGGAATTATTCTTCCCACAAGTCCAAAGAATCAAACACCGATGACAGATAGCCTCGTGGGAGGGACCACACAACATACATTCACATACAACGTGTCTCACATACATGTCACCGCTTATGCAAATGATGATACGCAAAATAATATCATAGATAGATAAGCATAATATCAGAATATAGATATTTAGCAAAAATGCATAAACATGCAAATGCACACATCATCATAAATGTAAATGCAACATTCACACACAAGCATATAACAATTTTGAAAAGCTTGTAATAAGCCCGCTTAAGCCCTCTCATCGAGTCCCCAGCAGAGTCGCCACCGTCGACGATTTTTTGGATTTTTTGAGTGTCCTTTTCGTTTTTTGTTGTTTTGTGTGTTCTCATGTTAATGTGAGATTTGTTTGAAAAAACAAGTGAAAAAGGTCCATGATATGTATAATGATCGATTTTGATTTTTTTTAAGAGTCGTTGGTGTATTTAATCGGTCGCACCAACGCAATCAAAAAAGGTTTGCACATCGACCAGTTGATTTTGACATCGCTAAACGGGTCTGTGAAACCGAGATTCATTTTTGGGTCCGGGGCTTGATTATATGAGGGAAGGTGTTAGCACCCCCTCGACATCCGTGTTACTATACATGACTGACCTTTTCAAACTTTTCAAAGAAATGAATATATGTGTGTGTGTGTCAATGTGTGTGTGTGTGGATCAATGTGCAATTATTTGAAAGTAAAGAGGCCTCGCTCGCACTATATATATACACAAGGTTTGAATTTTATAAAAAATTCAGCTTTTAACCAAGATATAGCAATGAAGTTTTAAAAAAAGGTTTTTTTCAAACCCCCGTGCTCAATAGAATTGAGACCTTTTTTTACATATTTCCATTTTATTATTAAATGTTCTGTTTGTTTTTTTTTTTTATTTTCGAGATGCTCGAGAAGCATTCTAGAAAAAATAATATACAAAAAAGTTGTCAAACTCCTCATGGGCATGCATGACAACCATCCAAGGAAATTTTAGATCGTAAAAAAATAATGTACAAGTCGCCAAAAAAAAAAAAATGTCCATCATGGGAACCTAATCTAGATTCAAGAATCAACTCGTGATCACATGATTCCTAGGCTCAGCTCACACGATACATCGAAATTTGAAAGAAATGTATATATATATATATATATATATATATATATATATATATATATATATATATATATATATATATATATATATATATATATATCAATATATATATAAAATATATATATATATATAAATATATATATATATATAATATATATATATATATATATATATATATATATATATATATATATATATATATATGAAAATGATCAACCACCACTAAGTAAACTCTGTGTGTGATAAAATGTAAATAAAGTCAAAAGCGATCAACCGCCTAAAGTAAACTGTGTGTGATATAAATGTAAATAAATCAGTAAAAGTAAATATAAATAAATAATATAAATAATATAATATATATATATATATATATATATATATATATATATATATATATATATATATATATATATATATATATATATATATATAATATATATATATATAAAAACGATGTAAAATCTGTCTGACATGTCGATAATATAATTATATCCGATATATATATATATATATATATATATATATATATATATATATATATATATATATATATATATATATATAAATATATATATATATATATATATATATATATATATATATATATATATATATATATATATATATATATATATATATATAATATATATATATATATATATATATATATATATATATATATATATATATATAATATATAGCTCATATATAATATATATATATATATATATATATATATATATATATATATATATGTTAAATATAATATATATATATCCATATATAATAAATATATATATATATATATAATATACAAAAAAACCACTTAATCAAACACACAAACACACACACAAACAAAATGTGTGTAATAAAAAAAGTAATAATATGAGAAGAATTTTTATAAAGAAGAAGCTTACAATGGTCGCCAAAGTACTTTTTTCTACGACTTTAAATGGATAAACACTCAGCCCCCCGCCGGATAAAAGATAGCTATATGTGAGCTAACTAGTGTTTAAAAAGTGAGGAAACTCAAAAAAAAGTGTGTGTATGCAGAAAGTAAAATGGGATGTGGCTTCCTCTTTTTTTTCTCTTCTCTTCTTCTCAAACGGGTCACCCCAATATAGATATATAGATAGATGATATGGCCTGCACAGTACATGCTGCAGTGGGTACCGCGCGGTGTCGTGTGGGTCCGATGCCCCGGTCGTCCTCATCCATCCTCTCGTGGTCTCGTGCGTCTCATAGCACATGCAATGTGTAACTCGTGCATCGTGAATCGTAATGTCCTTCAACTTGCGTAACTTCAATCCGAGCATCCGAACGAGGTATATCCGACTTCTTCTTCTGACCGAGCCAGTGTCGAGAGTTACGAATGACATGGATTAGAGGTCAGACGAAGAAGAGAAGAGGGTCTATGCCCATGGTCTTCAAGCTTCAAATTCTATCCAAAGTATCGCCACACAATAATAATCACACCGGATTGTCAACTCCTGCTCTTGTGGGACATCATTGATGTATGTATGTATATGAAGTGTTGAGACGACGCGCCATTGTCGAAGGAACAAGATGACGTTTTGACTCTCGCCGGGTTATCGCCGCTTGATTTGAGTTGAAAGTAGACGTTGCTCGTGGTTACAAACCGAGATTGACTACTTGTTGGTACGCCGCGATATCATCTTGTTGAGATGGTAAGACGACGACGTTGTGACTCCTCACCGGTTATCGCCGGCTTTAAGCGAAAAGCGACGCTGCTCGTGGTTACATCCGAGATTGATCGCCGTTTGTTTGTATGTCTCATCATCATCATCCGTGGATGTCCTTCGCCCTCGCCTGTCTCTCCCGGTCCGAGGTGTGTGTGCCTCGACAGATGATGTCGAGGTTGAAGTCGATCGCATATGTTTGAAACAAGCATTTCGGGGTTATCGCCGAATCGCAATGGCATCTCTGGGGGGCTATCACCAAGGATGGGGTTACTACTCCCTGTTGTTTTTCTCGGGATCGAACCGAAGCGTCGCGGTGTTATCGCCGATGTAATCGCCCTCTCCTGTTGTTGTTGCCGGCTTTTTGATCTCGCATATCTCGGGGTTATCTCCGAGATTGGAAATGACATTCCTGTGTGTTCGGGTTGAGATGATGAGATGATGTTTCTGTTTGTGTTTCGGTTGAACCGAACTTCCCAGTAGTATCCTAATGGATGTAAGTCGCCTCTTTCGTGGTTATCTCCAAAAGATTAAATCTACCCTCCCCGCAATGTTAGTAATTCTAGGTATCGCACATGTTCGCCAATCGCATTGTCCTCCAATTCGAATTTTTAGCAATAATGCTTCTCAAAGGTTCGTATGCCACAAGACTCAGACCTCATCCTTTATGACCCGATCCACCAAATCAACCAGAAAACATTCTTCTTCATCTGTTGGGAACTTCATGGTTTTGAAGACGTTGAAGGTGACTCTCGATCATGAACACGCATAGTGAGTTCTCCTTTTTTCACATCTATCAAAGTCTTGCTTGTGGCTAAGAATGGTCTCCCCAAGATTATTGGTATGCTTTTTGTCTTCCTCGTAGTCTAAGATGATGAAATCACCGAGAAGATAATCTCAACCACCTTTACTAAATATATATTCAACAATTTCGTGGATACGTGATGGATCCGCTACCAGTCAGAATGATATGTTTGTTTACTTTGGAGCCAAAGAATCCTAAACCGATTGAATAACGACAAGGGCATCAAATTTATACTTGCCCCTGCATCACATAAACACTTCATCAAGTTCATCTTTCCAATTGTGTACCTAATTGTGAAGTCGCTAGATCCTTCAACTTTGAGGTAATTTCTCAACAAGCACTACATCGCATTCCTCCGTCAAGGCTACCATTTCAAACTCATCTAGTCTTTCTTCCTCGACAATATACCCTTCATAAACTTTTGTATAGCTTGACATTTGTTCCAATGCCTCACGAATCCAGATGTTGATCCTCAGCTTTTGAATACCTCCAAGAACTTGCTAATCTGCTTATCCTCCCTCCGCTTAGTTAATCTTTGCGGATACTTGTAGATTGAGGGTGAATCGTGGCATGAACTCTTAGGTTTTTCCTCCGAACCTTTTGTATCCTTCTCGACCCATCGCGACTTAGATTTTTCCAAATTTTC